>CM035432.1:91043517-91051017 GCA_020310875.1 Ceratopteris richardii
AGCTGTACCTCCAATATGTTATGGGCTTCTTGGAGGGTTTGGAACTGTGTGTGGATGCGAGCGTTCTCCTCTTCTAGTGCTGCAAGGCGGTGCTGTAGTGTCTCTGTGTGCTCGTGCAGCCGTTCGTTTTGTTGCTGGAGCTGAATGTAATCTGTTCTTAAATTTGATATACAAGCCAACATGGTGTCCAATGCATTTCCTATAGATGAGTGGGTGGTGTTTACCGTGGGAGATGCATGGGAAGGGAATTGGGAAAGGGAGACAGTGAATGATGTGTCTACGGAAGTTTTGTGTGTGGGTGAAATTGGTGGAGGGGGAATGGGAGGAGGTGAAACCGTGGGTGGAGGTGCCGTGGGTGGTGAAATGTCCATACGTTCAGGAGTGGATGTGAGTGTGGGGTCTGCCATATACATTGGTATGGTAGGTGGTGTGTGTGTGGAAGTGGTGAATAGATGCGAGGTGGGGTGGGGAGCTGAAAAGGCAGGGAATGGTTGAGAGCCTGGTTGAAAAGCCCTAGCAAAGATGTCATGGAGGGATTGTAGAAATGGAGAGAGGGATATCGGGGGTTGAGGTCGTAAATTTGAGAAGGGTTGAAAGGGTTGCGTGGTAGCAGGGAAGCCCATGAATGTGGATCTAGGGTCAGGATGACCCGTGGCTGAAGGCGTTGGGGATGGTTGCCCTAGGGCAGGCTCTAGGAGGGGTTCGGTGGATTGTGGAGTGATGGGGTTTGCTTCAAAGGTCGGGTTATCAGTGGTAGAGAATAGGGTGGCACTGGAGATGGGAGTACGGAAGATGAAGGTGGGGTCAGTGGGTTGAGTAGTCGATGTGGTTTCCACTGTTTCTCTTCTAGGAGGTGATGGTGGGGGAGTAGGTGGTAGTGGTTCGGTGGACTCCTCATGGGTGGCTGGGTGCTGTTGGCTAGCTGTTTGGGAGGTTGGCCTGATAGTTTCCGGTGTAGTAGTTGGCTCTTCTGCAACTGTAACGTGAATTTGGATATTCTTACCTGAGCGAGGTCGTGTCTGGAACCTTCGTGGGTCATATTGGACTAGAGGCCTCTGAATGGCAGTGCGCACTGCTTCTACTACTCCATATGTTTCTGCCATCAATAATAGACCTTCCCTGTACTTTGAGTCAACTCCCGCTTCTTCGAACAACTGGGTCATAAGTACTCTGCTGCTCTGTTCAGTGAGTAGTTGCTGCGATCGCACTCTTTCCATAATCTGATACAGCCTTCGGAGTTCTGCCGTATAAGCTGGGGCTTCAGTGGTCTCTTCTTCATACGCTTCTTCTTCTTCCGGGTGTCCGTGTTGTTGACTTTGCTGAGCGTCACTCCAATGTACATGTCGACCGTCTGTAGACTTTCTTCTTCTTCGTGAGGATGTGCCCTGCTCCTCTGCCTCCGAATAAAACTCCACATCAGAGAATTGTGTGCTTTGTAGGAATGCTTCGAAATCCTGGGGGTCCAGTCCTTCAGCATCTCCAGTGGCAGCAAATTCGAATTCAGGTGGAACAGGAGGAGCCGTTGGGGTAGCTTGTGTCGTAGTGTCAGATTCCGATCTGGGTATCCTAATGGTAAAGGGAGGTACAGTGCCCTCTCTTAGTGGTGATGCCTCAGGAGTAGTCAGGACTTCCCTTGTCTGGACACAAGGGATCGCACCCCTCATGCGCTTGGATTGATGTGTGGACGTCTTGAGCCTTTTAAACATCTGTAATTGTGCCCAAGTTAAGGCACGTTCAATGGGGACATCATATGCTAGGCATCGGTAAATAATGCGTGTGATTGCACAGCATCCGTTCACCACTAATTTCCTAGAAGCCCGTTTGTTTGCTTCATACAACTGATCTATAATCCACACTGGTAGCTTAATGGGTAACGCACCTGCTTCCGCCAAGTAGAGAGCAAACCAAATCTTCTTGTGTGGTTGTGTGAATCGGTCTTGGCCGGGGAAGGCGAAATGTTGCATGCACATGCGGAGAGGGATGGACACATTTGGGGTGAGTGCTGCCATGTCTTTCAGCTTCAATAGTTTCCTGTCCTTCATGTTGGTGGGAACGAGAGCATCCTTTTCTGAGGGCACATGCGTGCCATGCATATTTAAAGCGTCGCTTACCAACTCCACAGTAAGTTCAAACCTCTTCAACTCGTTGTTGCCCAGCAGTGAGGGGAGAACAAATGATCCGGGTTGGTCCTTATCTTCATTAGCTTGTAATGTGGAGACCAAATAGTAACATCGGAGGAGATCGGGTTCAGGTAGTGGGGCTTCAAAATATTCCGCCAACCCTGCTCGTTGCCATATGGTCTGGAGATCTTCGGTGTTCTGTAAAGTCTCGAACTCCTTGGAGAAAAATTGGAATCGCACCCATGATCTGTCATACTCGCATTTAGACTCCCAGATATACTTGGCCTCTCCTAATGGACCGGGCATGCCATTGAACCAATGAGAATCGGCATGGACTCTTTCCGTGATTCCTGTAGGTGGATCTGGCACCGGGAGTTGCTGAAGGTGTTGCATCTCCACTGGTCGTTCAGTCAGGGGCACATCCACGGGTAGACTATCCACATCAATTCCCGCAGTAAGTATCCCTACTTGTGAGCCCGAACCTGTCGCTTCTGCCATTTTACTGCTTGCCTTCTGATTCTGTGAGAATATAGAAGCATGTGTTAACATCGTAATGGACAGAATAAATCCGTTGCTGTCCCCGTTACAACATTAACATGAGGCAGATGATGAGTTAGTGGTTAGTAAGTGCACGAAGACAGTGAGTGTAGTTAATGTTTGTGTATTCCTAGGAGACTAATGTCGTTAGTAAGTGGGGGTGAATTTACAAATTGGGGTCGGGGGGTTTATTACAGGTCTTAGACTGCCAGACGCAGTGGATGGGCTTTGCTTTCGGTGTCGTAGAAACTCTAGAGAGCTGTCTCGATGTCGTGGTTTGGGAATGGGGCCTTTTAGGGACCCACTTATAAGTGATTACATGTATGCTCTTGGTTCTTGGTGTGTTCCTAAGTGTTGAGAACGAGTGAATACAAGTTGTACTCTTAGTTGGGTTATGCTGTCTAGGTTGTGGCCTTGGCTTATCTACTTGTGCCCTCAAGCAAGCCTTAGGCACCCAAATTTGTCTTGCTTGTGGGCTTGCCTTCATCGACTTCTTGGGCACCCAAATAGTTTTTACTTTAGCAGAAGAATTTCTGAAAGACTTCTTATTAGCGTTGTGTTGTTGGTCACTAATAAGAGGCTTTGCCCGTGTAGTGGACGGTGGTGCCACCGGTTGTTCGCCTTTCCGTACCCACACTCGGTTTACTTTCTGGGACATTTTGCTGCACAGGTACTTTTGATCTCGGACATAGGTAGTACTCTGCTTCTTGTGCCTGTGATCCGCCTTTGGTTGTTGCCTCCTTCTGGCCTTTGGAAAAGAAGGGAGTTCCGTTGCATCCTTGACTCCTTTTTTGCAAATATCATTCCTCTGCAACACAGGGTTTTGAACAAGAACAGCATGGTCATCTTCATGTGTACCCCTGGAAGGACCAGGAGTCTGTGCCCTTCCTAGTTCCTTGAGTGCTCCATTGTCTAATTCTAGTGTAACCCGACTATGATTGACCCAAACCTGGAGAAGTCCACTTCTTAAGTTTAGATTGACTGCTTGGTCATAGATCCAATCTTGACCCAAGACGAGAGGTTCAGTAAGATCCTCATCTTGACACACCAGTACTTTAACTGTCATTGTCTCATCATGAATGTAGAGGGGAAGTTCCACCTCGCCCATGCAAGGGGTTTCCACACCTCCCAATCCTATGAGATATGCTTCCACAGGATTGACAGTTAACTGTAACTCTTGACAGTAAGACAACTTAACAGCACTAGTGGCTGCCCCTGAGTCAATCAAGGCTCTTACGTTCCTTGCACTCTTTCCTTGTCCTATATCTAGGGTTATGAAAGGACGCCTATCAATTATCCTATGCGAGCTTGTTCCTGCAACTTCACACATGGCCATGGGGTGTCCTTGATCTGCATAGTCATCTGTTCTAGTCTGATCTCGGTCTTGCCTTCGTAACTTCATCCTTCTGATGCGTTCTAAAGCTTCTGCTTGAGCCTCGTCTCGAATGCGCTTTTCTTCCTCTTTGCGTTTCTTAGCAGTGTTGAGTCGGCTGAGCATTTCCTCCGTGAGGGGTGCCTGATACAACTTGACTCTACAACCGCTAATATAGTTAGGGAGAAGATCACCTTCTAATGTGGCCAATTGTACTGCTCCACTCGTGGAGATCCTATTGATGATCATAGGTCCGTAGCCTCTCTTTTCTAGCTTCCTCGCGTGTTGTTTTAGTGTATAGACTAAGACTAGATCTCCTGCTTTCAAGCCTTTATCCTTCACATGGGCATCGAAATATGCTTTCTGTCTCTTCTTGGCTGCATATATTCCTGCAGCAGTTCTCAGTCGTGTTTCTCCTAATCGTTCAAGGTCAAAGATCCTAGAGGAGAGCTCATGGCCTGTCCATTCGTGCTCTTGTGCTACTTTCAACGTAGGAATCAGGAAATCCAAGGGTAGCACAGCGTTTTGGCCGAATACCATCTGAAAGGGGGTGGCTTGGAGTACCGTTTTGTAGGCAACTCGGTATGCCCAAACAGCATGGTGTAGCTGTTTGTCCCAATCAGAGCGTTTGGTGTTCACTAATTTCGTCAGTACATTGCATAAGATCTTATTGGTGCTCTCAGCTTGCCCATTAGCTTGAGGGTGATAAGGGGCAGACTTCTTGTGTATTACCAAGAATTCTTGGAGTAGATTTTCAATCACTTCGTTCAAGAAATGAGTGCCTCTATCACTTACAAGCTCTATAGGTAGTCCATATCTCGTGAATACATTCTCAAACAAGAATTTGGCAGTTGTTTGAGCATCGTTCTTAGTCGTAGCTTTTACCTCTACCCACTTGGTGAGATAATCTGTTGCAACAATGATGTATTCCGCGTGAGAACCTTTAGCTGGGGGATTAATAGGACCTACGAAGTCTATTCCCCACTTAGAGAATGCACGTCCACCCATCATAGGTTTCAGTGGCATCTCATCTTTGCGTATAGGATACTGAGTCCTCTGACATACATCACAACGCTTCACATAGGTATGTGCATCCATGTGAAGGGTAGGCCACCAGAAGCCCGCAAATAGTATTGCTTTGATCACCCGATCTGGTCCAAAGTGTCCTCCTGCTACACCTTGGTGAGCAGTTTCCAAGATCTTAAGATATTCACTCTCATGGATACACAGTCTCAGGTAACCATCCTTACCGCGTTTGTATAGATTATCACCAATGAGTGAGTAATCCAAGGCTTCTTGTTCTAAACTCCTTTTCCTAGCCAGAGTCATGTCTGGAGGGAATGTGTTTGTCCTCAGGAATGATACTAGTGGTTCGCTCCAGTCTGGCACAATGGATACTTGATAAAGAGTGGCGTGTTCCACTGGTGGTTTAGTGCAACAGATTGGGCATTCCTTGCACAACTTTTGGACGTCCGCTTCCATAGTTGGCCAATGCACTCCGAATCTCCTTAGAGTCTGTAAAGTTCGTTGCTTTGAATGGTGTTGCTCTAACGCACCTACATGTGCTAATTGCAACCATTTAGCGTACTCATCCTCTTCTACGCAACAAGTCAAGATCCCTTGATCTATGTGCTTGTACATGCTTCCTGCCATGATGTGGTACTTTTGGGCTTTTACAACCTCTCTATTCCGTGTGTTTACCACTGGATGGTTAGGCCCGTATGTCAATACTGGTACCAATGGCTTAGCCCACTGCGGTACAACTTCCAAATTAAACAAGTAAGCATCAGGAAGGTCATCTGACACTCCTTGTGGGGCTTCTCCCGATGTGAGCCTAGAGAGATGATCAGCTCTTAAGTGAGTCCTACCTTTTCTTACCACAACCTCAAAATCATATTCCATTAGCAAGAGAAACCATCTTACTAATCTTCCTGTATTGCATGGCTTGTTTACGAGATATAACAATGCCTGATGATCAGTAAAAAATTTAAACTTATTTGCAAGCAAATAGTGTCTAAATTTCTTAACTGCATATACCATGCCTAATCCTTCTCGTTCAGTAGTGGTATAATTTCGTTCAGCAGCATTCAATTGTCTACTAGCATAGGCAATTGGAAGATCCATATTACCTTCACCAGTAGGTTGTGCAAGCACACATCCAATAGCATAATTGGATGCATCCACATGAACATGGAATGGCTTATTCCAATCTGGTGTGGTCAAGATTGGTGCTGAACATAATCTTCGTTTAAGCTCTTGGAAGGAATTCTCGCATTCATCCGTCCACTCAAAGTTAGTCAAGAGTCCGTACATGGGCTTTGCGATGACCGCATACATGTGGATGAAACGTCGGTAATACCCACAATGCCCCATGAAAGCTTGTACTTCCTTGACATTCTTTGGCCTAGGTAGCTCTGCTATGGCTCTCACTTTTTCTTCGTCGGTAGATATGCCATTCTTTGACACTATGTGTCCTAGAATCTTGCCTTGCCTGACCATAAAAACGCACTTTTCTGGGTTCAGGCAGACTTGGTACTCTCTACATTTGTCAAAGATTTGTCTGAGTTCAGGAATATGGGTTTGTCTAACATTGGAATGAGCACAGAGATCATCAACATAGACTTCTAAACTCTTCCTCAGGAACTCCTTAAACACATGGCACATCAGCCTCTGGAAGGTAGCTGGTGCATTGGTAAGCCCAAATGGCATTACTCTAAAAGCAAAAATGCCCCATTCTGTGGCAAAGGCTGTCTTATGCTGATCCTCTAGAGCTATGGCTACTTGATTGTAGCCAGAAAATCCATCCAGGAAGCTGTACACTTCCTTGCCTGCCACTCTTTCTAAGAGATGTTCTGTGATGGGAAGCGGATAGTTATCTGGAATTGTGGCTGCATTAACCTTCTTTAAGTTAATGCACACGCGCAGTTTGCCATTCTTCTTGGGCACCACTACGATGGGGGATACCCATTCAGTGCGCTCAATTTCATAGATAAATCCAGCTTCAACCAGTCTATCTATCTCTTCCTTGATCTTAGCAGCGTAATTATCATTATATGTATAAGGCTTTTGCTTAGAGGGTTTGGCATCTGAGGTCATGGGGATAGTGTGTGAGCATATGTCCGGGTCAACCCCTTTCAAATCCTTGTAACTCCAAGCGAATACATCTCTGTATTCTCTTAGCAAGGCAATCAATTCGTACTCTTCTTCTTCTGTCAGGTCATGGCCTATATACGTGCATCTCTCCTCTCCTTCTTCTATGGCCACTACTATTTTTTTGGTGGTTTCTTTGTTATCATAGGCCTCTCCTACCTGTGCCTCTCGTTTGGGCATTCTTATCATGACTCTCCTGTCATCTATCTCATACTTCTTAAAATTTTCTGGGACCTCAAACAAAGATTCTTCCTCTTCCGGTGAGGCTTCTCTCTTCTTTCGTTTCTTTCCTTCTTCCTTCGGAGTCATATGTGTTGCTAA
>CM035432.1:91056017-91116017 GCA_020310875.1 Ceratopteris richardii
CCAGATTTGTGAGAGATTGCATTTGCACGGCCACACGATCATCATGTGTCTTACCCACTTTCTCGATCCTTTTGACCCAATCTGGAACTTGAATTTCTAACGTGTCTTGTCCTTCTTCCGTAGCTCGACCACCAGGCGTCGGCATAGGCTCATATGGCTCTTCATAGCTGTCATCGACGGGGATTTCCACTACTGTTTCAGGTTCTGGTTCTTCAATGGGTGAGGGTGGTCGTTCATATGGGAGGAGGCGTGCTTGGAGTTCTGCCACCTGTTTCCGGAGGGTCTCCATTTCTTCTGTAGAGTGCTGCAAGATTACCGGCTCCTGTTGAGCTGTGGGCACACTGGCAATCTGTTTCTTAAGATCTGCACATTCAGTCTCTAGTTTTTCATATGATTCCAAGAAATTTGCATGCTCCTCAAGTAAGATGCGAATGTCTTCTGATGGAACTGCTCTATATCTGGTAGGGCTAATGGTTGCTCCTATGGTTCCTTCCATAGCCGCTTCAAAGTTGTCTTGGTTTTGTTGTTGAAGTCGTTTGTTCTCTTCCAGTGCTGCGGCCATGTGCTTCCTTAATAGCCCAATGTTGCGTCTGAGTGTAGCGTTAGATATCATTTGCGCTTGAAGCACTGATTCTAGTTCCTTGACTGCTTGGTCATCTACAATTGATGTCTTTGATTCCAATTCGGAGTGAGCCTGCTGTAGTGTGGTATGCTCGGTTAGGAGCGTCTGGTAGTCAGCTTCAAGAGTGGTGACTCTAGCTTGCAGACGTTGAGATTCTGCCTGGAGGGCAGCAGTGCGTTCTTCCAATTGATGGTAGTCTTGTTGTAGCTGATGTGCACACTGAAGTAATGTGTTGAACGTGCTATTTACATTATGAGATGCAAGGGGAAAAATTTGAAATGCAGGGGAGATGGGATTGGGTAGGGATGTAGTGAATGCTGTGTGTGCCAATGATGTGAGTGGTGAGGTGGGGGGTAGTGGAGGGGAAGAGGGTGGAATTGTGGGGAGAGGTGCTGTGGTGGGTGAAATGTCCATTGGGTCAGACAGAGTGGTGTGCATAGGGGCTACCATGTAGGTGTGTATGGTAGGTGAAGTGAGTGTGGTGTTCGTGTAAGTTGATGTCGTTGCGAACATCGGAAAGATGTGCCTCGGAAACATTGGAGAGAGGATGATCTGCTCCACAAGGGACGGGTATTGGGGTGGCGCGGTCAGGTTGAAAGAGGTGTAGGGGCCAGATGGGAAGTGAGGGTCATGGAATGGAGGTACCCGTATTGGGGGATAGGTCGGGAAACACAGGGTGCCTTCTGTGGGTGCTGGGTTTCCAACTACACTTGTAATTATGGGATGGCCAGTCATGGGTTCAGAGGATAGACGGGACGAAGTGTACAAGGGATTGGTGACGAAGGAGAAGAGGGTGTCTTGTGAGGTGGGTTCTCAAAATGAGAATGATTTGAATGAGGATGGATTATAAGTGAAGGTAGAGGTGATGACTATCGTTTCTTCCAAGGTGGGAGGTGGTGGTGGGGGTGGAGAAGGTGGTGATGGAGGATGCTGGGGTGAGATGGGTGATGTCTGAACGAAGGTTTCAGCGGAGAGGTCAGTGGTGGTTATGGGGGTGGCTGTGGTCTCAATGGGTACTTCTGGTTCTGTGACGGGTATCCTGATAGTCTTACCTGCTCGAGGTAACGTATCCACTCTGCGTTTGTCATACCTTACGGACTGGCGGAATGCGGTGTGGACAGCCTCTGGAACTCCTAAAGAGTCTGACACTAATTTGAGGGTGTCAATGAAGTGTTGGTCCACCCCTTCATCTGATAACATTTCTTGCATCAAAGCTTGACCTGATACCAGAGAGAGTTGATGCCTTTCTTGTACTGCTTTGATAGTGTCGTATAGCCTTCGTAGTTGAACTGTATATGCAGGTGCACCGACAAGTTCTGGCTCTTCTTGTTGCTCCTCTTGGTGCTCTTGATCATACTCCTCCTCATCATCCTCCTGTTCTTCATCTCCGTCATCTTCTGCATCCACTTCAACAGGTGTGACAGGTGCTTGGGAGGTTGTGGCCTGCGTTTGTACATTTTCCGCTTGTTGTGCCTCTTCTGCCTCCAGCTCTACATCTTGTAAGAGTTGTTCGAAGTCTTCATTAGTGAGCTCTTCCAAAGGTGCACCACTAGGAAATTCGAGATCCGTTGGGATGGGAGGGAATATCAAGGTGGAACCATCGGTGCTGCGTCTTGGAAGTCGGAGTGTGAATGGTCGGACTCTTCGGGGTGGCGGGGTGACGTCAGGTGTTAGGGTGGCTCCACGTGGTTGAGCACATGGGACTTGGACCATGCCTCTCATCTTCTTAGAAGGGGGTCCAGTGGATGTCCTGCCTCGAAACTGCTCTACCCGATTCCACATCAGGGCTCGTTGGATTGGAATGTCATAAGCCAAACACCTATAAATGATTCTTGTCAGAGCACAGCAACCATATAAAACCTGTTTCCGCGGCCAGCGTTTGTGAGCTAAGTGTATCTGATCAATTATCCAGTGGGGTAGGTTAATGGTGAGGCTCTGTGTCTCTGCCAGATACAGGCTAAACCAAATCTTTTTGTGCGGCATGGTGAATCTATCCTGCGCCGGGAAAGCAAAGTGTTGCATGCACATGCGAAGGTGTATTGCAATATTAGGCGTCATGGATACCATGTCCTTGAGTTTGGTGAGACTTCGATTCTTCATGTAATCTGGTACTAGGGTTTCCTTCTCTGTAGGAATATGCATTCCGCGCATATCTAGAGCCTCTCTCACCAAATTGTTTGATAGCCTGAACCTCTTGAGCTCATTTCCCTTAGTCAGAGATGGAATCACAAATGAGCTTGCTCCTTTTGGGTTCTGATTTGGAGTCAAGGTGTTGATGAGATAGTAGCATCGCATGAAGTCAGGTTTTGGGAGTCGGGCACTGAAATAAGCACTCAATCCTGCTTTTTCCCATATCGGACGTAGACCTTCTGCATTTTGTAACTTCTCAAATTCTCTTGTAAAGAAATGGTATCTGCCTTGCTTTCCATTGTAATCCAACTCTGATTCCCATAGGTACGTTCCTTCCCCCAAGGGTCCTGCCACCTCGGTAAACCAATGTGAAGTCTTTCCCACGGGCATGGTGTGGCCACGCGGAGGGTCCGCAATAGGTATGATTTTGACGGCCTGCAATTCTTCTGGTCTTTCAATTGTCTCAAGCAAAACGGGTAAGCTGTCCAAGTCCACCACTTGCGGGTTTGTTTCTGTGTGAGAGCTAGTTCCTGCTGCCTCCGCCATGTTGAAAATGTCGCAGCTGATTCTGTGAGAATATATGAATAAACGTTAACATTGCAATGGACACAAAAATGACATGGTGTCCCTTGTTACAACATTAACTTAAAGTTCGGGAGTGATTAGGGGTTAAAAAGTGCTCGGTGCTAGTGTGTGTAGTTAGGAGTTAGGTAGACCTAAGAGCTAAGCAAAATGATGTGATGTGAGAGTGACGCGGTTAGCAGGTGGTCATAGATTTACAATCGGGGTCAGGGGGTTTGTTACAAGTCTTGGGCTGCCAAATGTAGTGGATGGGTTTTGCTCTTGGTTGAACATGAGGCCTTTGAGGGGCCCATTTACAACTGACTCTGTTCGTGCTCATGTGCCTTGGTATTGAAAATGAGTAGATGTAGGCTGTGCGAGTGAATGGATCATGCTGTGTAGGGTGTGTTCTTGGTGTAGCTATTTGAACCCGCAAACAAGCGTTAGGCACCCAAATTTGTCTTGATTGTGGGCTAGCCTTCATCGACTTTTTGGGCACCCAAATAGATTTCACGTTAGCAGAAGAATTTCCGAAAGACCTCTTATTAGTGATGTGTTGTTGGTTACTAATAAGAGGCTTTGCCCGTGCGGTTGGCGTGGGTGCAACCGGGTGTTCGCCTTTTCGCACCCACACTTGGTTCACTTGTTGAGACATTCTGCTGCGCAGGTTCTTTTGATGTCCGGCATAAGTAGTACTCTGCTTCTTCTGTCTTTGCTCCACCTTTGGTTGTTGCTTCCTTCTGGCCTTTGGAAAAGAAGGGAGATCCTTTGCATCCTTGACTCCTTTTTTGCGAATATCATTCCTCTGCAACACATAGTTTTGGACAAGAACAGCATGGTCAACTTCATGTGCACCCCTGGAGGGACCAGGAGTCCGTGCCTTTTCTAGTTCCTTGAGTGCTCCATTATCCAACTCTACTGTAATTCGACTATGATTGACCCATACCTGAAGAAGTCCACTTCTTAGGTTTAAGTTGACTGCTTGGTCATAGATCCAGTCTTGACCCAAGACAAGAGGTTCAGTGAGATCCTCATCTTGACACACTAGTACTTTAACTGTCATTGCCTCATCATGAATGTAGAGGGGGAGTTCCACCTCGCCCATGCAAGGGGTTTCCACGCCTCCCAATCCTATGAGATATGCTTCCACAGGATTGACAGTTAACTGTAACTCTTGACAGTAAGACACTCTAACAGCACTAGTGGCTGCACCTGAGTCAACCAAGGCTCTTACAGTCCTTGCACTCTTTCCTTGTCATATATCTAGGGTTACGAAAGGACGTCGATCAGTTATCCTAGGTGAGCTGGTTCCTGCGACTTCACACATTGCCATATGATATCCTTGATCTGCATAGTCATTTGTCCTAGGCTGCTCTCTACCTTGCCTTCGTAATTTCATCCTTCTGATGCGTTCTAAAGCTTCTGCTTGAGCTTCTTCTCTAATTCGCTTCTCTTCCTCTTTGCGTTTCTTAGCAGTGTTGAGTCGGCTGAGCATTTCCTCCGTGAGGGGTTCCTGATACAACTTGACTCTGCATCCGCTAATATAGTTAGGGAGAACAATCACCCTCTAACGTGGCTAATTGTACTGCTCCACTCGTGGAGATCCTGTTGATAATCATAGGTCCGTAGCCCCTCTTTTCTAGCTTCCTCGCGTGTTGTTTCAATGTATAGACTAAGACTAGATCTCCTGCTTTCAAGCCTTTATCCTTCACATGGGCATCGAAATATGCCTTCTGTCTCTTCTTGGCTGCATATATTCCTCCTGCTGCTCTCAGTCTTGTTTCTCCTAATCGTTCAAGGTCAAAAATTCTAGAGGAGAGCTCATGACCTGTCCATTCGTGTTCTTGTGCTACTCTCAATGTAGGAATCAGGAAATCCAAGGGTAGCACAGCGTTTTGGCCGAATACCATCTGAAAGGGGGTGGCTTGGAGTACTGTTTTGTAGGCCACTCGGTATGCCCAAACAGCATGGTGTAGTTGTTTGTCCCAATCAGAGCGTTTTGTGTTCACTAATTTTGTTAGTACATTGCATAAGATCTTATTAGTGCTCTCAGCTTGTCCATTAGCCTGAGGGTGATAAGGGGCAGACTTCTTGTGTATTACTAAGAATTCTTGGAGTAGATTTTCAATCACTTCGTTCAAGAAATGTGTGCCTCTATCACTTACAAGCTCTATAGGTAGCCCATATCTCGTGAATACATTCTCAAACAAGAATTTGGCGGTTGTTTGAGCATCGTTCTTTGTCGTAGCCTTTACCTCTACCCACTTGGTGAGATAATCTGTTGCCACAATGATGTATTCTGCATGAGAACCCTTTGCTGGGGGATTAATGGGACCTACAAAGTCTATTCCCCACTTAGAGAATGCACGTCCTCCCATCATAGGTTTCAGTGGCATCTCATCTTTGCGTATAGGATACTGAGTCCTCTGACAGACATCACACCGTTTCACATAGGTATGTGCATCCATGTGAAGGGTAGGCCACCAAAAGCCCGCAAATAGGATTGCCTTGATCACCCGATCCGGTCCAAAGTGTCCTCCTACTACACCTTGGTGAGCAGTTTCTAAGATCTTAAGATACTCACTTTCATGGACACATAGCCTCAGGTAACCATCTTTACCACGCTTATATAGATTATCACCAATGAGTGAATAATCCAGGGCTTCTTGTTCTAAACTCCTTTTCCTCGCCAGAGTCATGTCTGGAGGGAATGTGTTTGTCCTCAGGAATGATACTAGTGGTTCGCTCCAATCTCGCACAATGGACACTTGATAAAGAGTGGCATGTTCCACTGGTGGTTTAGTGCAACAGATTGGGCATTCCTTGCACAACTTTTGGACATCGGCTTCCATAGTTGGCCAATGCACTCCGAATCTCTTTAGAGTCTGTAAAGTTCGTTCTTTGAATGGTGTTGCTCTAACGCACCTACATGTGCTAATTGCAACCATTTAGCGTACTCATCCTCTTCTACGCAACAAGCCAAGATCCCTTGATCTGTGTGCTTGTACATGCTTCCTGCCATGATGTGGTACTTCTGGGCTTTCACTACCTCTCTATTCTGCGTGTTAACCACTGGATGGTTAGGCCCGTATGTCAATACTGGTACCAATGGCTTAGCCCACTGCGGTACAACTTCCAAATTAAACAAGTAAGCATCAGGAAGGTCATCTGACACTCCTTGTGGGGCTTCTCCCGATGTGAGCCTAGAGAGGTGATCTGCTCGTAAGTGAGTCCTACCTTTTCTTACCACAACCTCGAAGTCGTATTCCATTAGTAAGAGAAACCATCTTACTAATCTACCTGTATTGCATGGCTTGTTTACTAGGTACAACAATGCCTGATGGTCCGTAAAAAATTTAGACTTATTTGCAAGCAAATAATGTCTAAACTTTTTAACTGCATATACCATGCCTAATCCTTCTCGCTCTGTAGTGGTGTAATTCCGTTCAGCCGCATTCAATTGTCTACTGGCATAGGCAATTGGAAGATCCATATTACCTTCACCAGTAGGTTGTGCAAGCACACATCCAATAGCATAATTGGATGCATCCACATGAACATGGAAAGGCTTATTCCAATCTGGTGTGGTCAAGATTGGTGCTGAACATAATCTTCGTTTAAGCTCCTGGAAGGAATTCTCGCATTCATCCGTCCACTCAAAGTTAGTCAGAAGTCCGTACATGGGCTTTGCAATGACAACATACATGTGTATAAATCGTCGATAATAACCACAATGCCCCATGAAAGCTTGTACTTCCTTGACGTTCTTTGGCCTAGGTAGCTCTGCTATGGCTCTCACTTTCTCTTCGTCGGTAGATATGCCATTCTTTGACACTATGTGTCCTAGAATCTTACCTTGCCTTACCATAAACACACACTTTTCTGGGTTCAGGCAGACTTGATATTCCCTACATTTGTCAAAGATTTGTCTGAGTTCCGGAATGTGGGTTTGTCTCACATTGGAATGAGCACAAAGATCATCCACATAGACTTCTAAGCTTTTCCTCAGGAACTCCTTAAACACATGGCACATCAGCCTCTGGAAGGTCGCGGGTGCATTGGTAAGCCCAAATGGCATTACTCTAAAAGCAAAAATGCCCCATTCTATGGCAAAGGCTGTCTTATGCTGATCCTCTGGAGCTATGGCTACTTGATTGTAGCCCGAAAATCCATCAAGGAAGCTGTACACTTCCTTGCCTGCCACTCTTTCTAAGAGATGTTCTGTGATGGGAAGCGGATAGTTATCTCGAATCGTGGCTGCATTAACCTTTTTCAAGTTAATGCACACACGCAACTTGCCATTCTTCTTGGGTACCACCACGATGGGGGATACCCATTCGGTGTGCTCAATTTCATAGATAAATCCAGCTTCAACCAGTCTATCTATCTCTTCTTTGATCTTAGCAGCGTAATTATCGTTATATGTATAAGGCTTTTGCTTAGAGGGTTTGGCATCTGAAGTCATGGGGATGGTGTGTGAGCATATGTCAGGGTCAACACCTTTCAAGTCCTTGTAACTCCAAGCGAATACATCTCTGTATTCTCTTAGCAAGGCTATCAACGCATGCTCTTCTTCCGCTGTTAGGTCATGACCTATGTACGTACATCTCTCCTCTCCTTCTTCTAGGGCCACAACTATTTTCTTGGTGGTTTCTTTATTATCATAGGCCTCTCCTACTAGTGCCTCTCGTTTAGGAATTCTTATCATGACTCTCTTGTCGTCTATCTCATACTTCTTAAAATTTTCTGGGACCTCAAACAAAGATTCTTCCTCCTCTGGTGAGACTTCTTTCTTCTTTCGTTTCTTTCCTTCTTCCTTCGGGGTCACATGTGTTGCTAATCTTACGTCATTTGTCACTTCTCCATGCCTCTGGGGTTGAAATTCTACTTCATAGAAGTATTCTTCATCTGATGCAAATGGTGGGTCCATAATGATTGACTCTAGATCAGAGTCACTTGCATCCTCAAATGCATCAGGGCTAGGTTCGCATTCTTCTAGAACTGCCTCTCCCATGATTGGCTCTATGGAGAAGACTGAAATGTCATAACCATCCTCATCACAGTGAGGTGTCCATTGTTCTTCATTGATGGCTACGTCCATTGTTGCTAAAATTTCTGCCCAACCGTGAGGTTCGAATTCTTCGTCTGGAAAAACTACAGGTGCATAGGCTGGGCCTTGAATGGGTCTATGGGTTTCTTTCGCACCTACCTCTCTGGCTTTCTCTCTCTTCTCTTCTTCTACTGCTACCTTGCACATCCATAAGTGAGTGTCTTCATGCATCCATGAGGATCCAGACCCTATGGAATGCACCGATTCTGTATCATCTTTGGCTCTATGGATGGGATTCCATTGGATAGGAGGGACATCTCTATGAGAATAGTCCTTGAGATTGACTTTGGTTGTAACACCCAAGTGCTGCAGGTACAAAGAATTGGTTCCCCAATCCTGTACCACTTGCAACTGTCGCATGAATGGTCTTCCCAAAATCATCTCATAGGCATGATTTTTGCTAAAGTCACATATAGCAAAGCTATGCTCAAACTCAACACCACAAGTGGTGAGAGTTATGCCTTCTAGCAATCCTAGGGGTCTCTCTATGTGACCATCGGCCATTTGCAATTTCATTCTCGTTGGCCTGAGTGCTGGCTTGCCCCAACGCTTCCATAGGGAAGTGGTGGCAATTGCAACTCCTGCACCTGAGTCCAAAATTGCCTTAGTGGTGTAGTCCTGGTAGGTAATGGGAAGATAGGTGTTCCCTTCTTCACCTTCACACATATCTCCGATCTTGTCCAAGGGAATTTCTGGCACTGTCCTATGGGATCCTGCCCGGGAACATGGTTTTGCAACTTCAGTTGCTCGACTGGCTACATATTTTCGCGCTTCTGGTCTATCCTTAGGCAGTTCTTTCAAAGTGGGATCGCGCTGCACCTTGGTGTTCTTTACTACCTCCGTGTTCCTTGATATGACTGAGTCATCGTTCCTTACCATGACTGTGGGTGCTCTCATACACGTGGACTTTGCTTCCCATGATCCTGTGAAGTGGGGTAGCTCTTGTATGGAATTAGACTCAAAGTCCAATCTCTCGTGAGACTGAGTACTCTCATGTTCCCCGTAAATAGATGGGATGTCTTGTGGGAATTGATCGTGTGCATCATCCACAAGTTCAAAAGGAGGGGCGACTTCACTTTCGTTATCCCATTTGTCTTCTTGAATCTCTCGTAGGAAGTCTGGGGCAAACCGATTCATAGAAGAAGAAGTGTCTGGCTCCGTAGAATTACGCACATAAGCAACCTGGGAAGGAAGGCTTATTCTATCGTTGACTCTCTCCTTGTTCTCATAGATGGCTGGCGCACAAGCTTCCTGGGGAGGATTACTTATTCTATTACTCTTCCGAGCAGGCTCATACGCTCCCTGAGAAGGAATGTAGGCAACCTGTGGAGGTACGTAAGCTTTCGAGGGAGGTTCATCTGCCTTTTGGTGGGGAAGATAAGCTTCTTGAGGAGGCACATGGGCTTCCTGAAGAGGTTGGCTTATCCGTTCTCTTGCCCTGTCCTTTCCTTGAGGGGCAGGTTCCTTTTCTGATTGTGCAATTAGCCTCTCTATTCTTTCCAGCAGTCCATCAAAGTGTAACTGCGTCTTAGCTGAACTAGAAATGTTAAATAGGCGGCTGGCGTCAAACATGGTCTGAGCCAATTCCACCATTTTGGCACAAATCTTAGTTCGTTCAAGCTCTAGCTCGGCTCTAGGGTAGCATTTTTCATGATCGGTTATGGTTGGCCCTTCTTGGATTCTGGCCTGATATGCTTTAAGCATCATGTTTAGGTCTTCGGGAGTGGGATCAGCTAGGACTGATCCTACTCTAGGGGGTGGTGGGATTTGATGAGGCAGTGGGGAAGGTGGTGGGTTGTTTGTAGATTTTGGAGAGCTCTAGTTCTTCCCGTAGGTTATCTTCAATGTCAATGCACATGCGTACACATTCTTCTATGGTCCTAGGGTCCTTCAGATACACATAGGATCTCAATTTCGTACTCAGCAATCCATCAAGGAATAAGGCTACTTGTTTAGCAGATGTGGGTAGCTCCGAAATAGGGCACCTTTCAAGATATTGTCTAAATCTTCTTCCGGCCAATCTGACAGTCTCTTGGGGGGTCTGTTTGAAGCTGTGAATCAATGAGGAGGTATTGTGTCTTATGCCGCTCTTAGAGAACTCTACAATGAATGCCTCTAGGAGTTGGTCTATGCTCCTGAACTGACGCTCATCCAATGGCTGAAACCATGTAAGTGCCGTGTTCCTAAGGGTTAGACCGAAGGCATTGTACTGTGTGAATAAATCCTCCACTTGTTCAGCTCTCAAGACTTGCTTGAACTCCGCCACATGATCATAGGGATCTCCTGTGCCATCAAAGTAATTCTTCATGGACTTAACTAACTGGGTTGGTCTCAACGTTCTTGTATGCTCTCTAGGTCTAGGCAGAGGAAATCCATCCACATTTCTTTGGTTCCTGTGAGCCCTATTGTTGAGAGCAGTATGGGCACCCAAGGACTGACTAGACAAAGAAGCCAGCGGAGAGAGTCAGAACAAAGTGAAGGAGTAAGTAGACAAAGTAGTCGACGCAAATCTGGCAGATAGGCCCTTCAATTTTTCCCAAATCTACATCTTTTAACAGTGATTCTTATCACTAACAATCATTGTAAATACCATTTCATATTTTTGTAGCTCCATTTTGTGCAAGCCAAGGAGTCCTTGAGCTTGAGGAGCCTTAGAAGTACCTACATATCAATTTTCGTATTTTTTAGACTCCGTTTGAGCTCTCAAATTGGCCCTGGAACCTAATTTTTAACTAGGCCGGACACTAGGTCTGGACAGGGCCAAAACCTAGTCAAAAACTATAAAAAGAGCTAGAGAGCTCATTTTTGAGGTTAGATTGTAATTGAAATGAACTTGTAAGAGCATTTTGAAAGTAATCTAAAAGCTCCATTGATTCTCTCTCTTTGTCTTGCCGTGTGTGCGCGTGTGTGTGTATGTGTGTGCATGCTTGTGTGCTTCTCACTCACGCACTTGTGCCGCCACTTGCTCGAGGTCTTCATACCATCCTCACGTCTTCCCGGATTGACATTAAAGGAGGTGCTACTCATCATTGAGCTACACCAAATTTTGGCGCCGTTGCCGGGGATCGAGCTTTGAGGACGAGCGTGTGATGGTAAGACGTAGAGTTGACGCTTTGGAGTTGTAGGTATTTTCTTCACTCTCATCGATTTTCTTTTACTTTCTTCACCATCTTCATCACCATCATCATCATCACCATCTCCCACGTCCATCTCCATCATCGCAAAAATTTTAGTTTTTTGACTATATCCCCACCTCCACCTCATTTCCCTCATTTCACTTGTGAGAGAGAGCGAGAGAGCGAAATTGCATGTGCTGTTTTTGCATGTTTCTTGAGCTATCTTGCAGGTACAGGTCACATCACCATCTCCAACTTCCCGCGCAGGTACGGAACTCAACGAAACTGTCTCTTAGTCGCCGCCTTCTGTCCATCGCGATTGACAGAAATTTTCACTTGTTGGTAAATCTGAGTGCACCACAGTGGACTAGAGACCCTGCATACCACATTCCCACTAAAATTTTTGAAAATCTTGCAAAATTTCAGTCCATCGCGATTGACAGCTCTGTCCATCGCGATTGACAGCTCTGTCCATCGCGATTGACTGCCAGTCCATCGCGACCGACTGCCTGTCCATCGCGATTGACTGAACCCCGGTCCATCGCGATTGACTGAAGTCTCTGTCCATCGCGATTGACTACCTGTCCATCGCGATTGACTGAAGTCTCTGTCCATCGCGATTGACTGCCTGTCCATCGCGATTGACTCAACCACCTGTCCATCGCGATTGACTGAAGTCTCTGTCCATCGCGATTGACTGCCTGTCCATCGCGATTGACTCAACCCCTGTCCATCGCGATTGACTGAAGTCTCTGTCCATCGCGATTGACAGCCCTATCCATCGCGATTGACAGCCAATTTTAGCCAAATTTTTAAGGATTGTTAATTGAAAAGTTGGGCTAATTTTGGGCACAAATATTATACTTTTGAGCACATGAGAAAGCCTTAGGAAAGCAACTCGGGGAAAATCTGTTGCACAGTGACCCTGCTTGAACCCTGTCTTAACCCTAGAACCCTGAACTGTTACAACTTTTTCATACGAAATCCAATTTTTGGGCTCTAAGGTTTACCATACCCAAGGGGATCAAAGTCAGGGGTCCTTAGGATTGTTTTCTTGAAAATCACTATGCAAGTTTGTGTTTGTGCTACATGAATGAAAATAATTGGTTCTGTCTTTGGAATGTAAATTTCAAAGCTAACTTTGAAACTCTTACAGAGCATCGAGAGGCGTTCTAAGCAAGTGTAAGTGTGAGCTTGGGAACACATTTCCTGGGCACTCAAGGGCAACCGAGCAGGAAACAAAAGGTTGGACACTTTTAACTCCCTCTGTCAATTCATAGCTTAGGCTAAGAACGACGAGAGGTAGGAGTAAGTCAGAGCGACGATAGGCAGTTATCAAGTTGAAGACTACCTAAAAACTCAAGTTCAAGCTAAAAACTTAATCTCTGTACTGTCGATAACATAAAGGAAAAGAACCTAACATGGAACGATCAACCGAAAGTACGAAGAACATTCAAGTATTCCTGACGACGTAAGAGCAGACAAGACTTTAAACACGAGGAATAACTAAAAGGAATCAAGTGACTGGTACCAATTGATCGGCAACGAGGTTGTACTCTGGGCAAAAAATTGGGCTAATCAGTTAGGCATATGAACCTTAGATCAGGAAGACACCTAGCAAGAGAGAGACAAAGCCTTAGGTCTTCAGAGGCTAGTGTTAACCACACTGCTAGGTCTTGGGCCCAGCAGTTGAGCCACCACTCGTATCACCCTAGCTCAGAGACCAGTGAGTCAGAGATGTCTCAAGGCATGGACAGACCTACGGGAAGTTCAGGTGTGCCTTACTTGTACAGGGTAGAAGGCCCTTACAAAACACAGTTGGAATACCTTAGGACCAACCGATTAGGTGCTAGCATCTATGAGGACGGCCTAGGAAGATCCGTGGTCCAAATTAAAAACCCTGACCAATCCATAGGACTAGAGCACCCAGCTGTCAAGTTTGAAAATGGTGCATACCTGGACAAAGAAGGAACTATATATGTAGTCACCAGTCACCCTGATAGGACAGATGACTTTGGGAATGTAATCTCAGAAGCGGACTTAGGTGACTTGGAACAAGGGAACATGGGTGCGGAACCTAGAACCCCTCGAGGTAAATCAGTTCTCACTAGGATTATCACGCCTGAATGGGTCCCCCAAGACAACAAGAGCATAGAGTTGCTCCTCAATCGAGAAACTGATGAAGCCTTTTGGAGGTATAAGTCTAATCAGCCAACAGACATAGGAAATATCATGATCTATGAGTTTAAGGATCCGGATAGCCCAGGCAGAGTGACCTACTTAGATCATGCATCAGAACGGATCTTTGTGGTGACAGAAAATGATAGGCATGCTTACACTTGGAAGGGTGAATTTATTTTCCCTCAACCAAGATCAAATGTATCCTATGGTCACCCTGGGGCTGGAACTTCCCAAGCTCATGGTACGCAAAGAGACAGAAGTAGAGATAGACCAGAAGTAAGTTTTGCCAACCCAGTGGGCAGAGAAAGAACGAGAACAGAGACGAATAGGGTAGAACCTGAGATGCATAGAGCCCACAGGAACCAAAGAAATGTAGATGGATTCCCTCTGCCGAGGCCTAGAGAGCACACAAGAACTTTGAGACCCACCCAGCTAGTTAAGTCCATGAAGAATTACTTTGACGGCACAGGAGATCCCTATGATCATGTGGCGGAGTTCAAGCAAGTCTTGAGAGTTGAACAAGTGGAAGATCTGTTCACGCAGTATAATGCCTTCGGTCTAACCCTTAGGAACACAGCACTTACATGGTTTCAGCCATTAGATGAGCGTCAGTTTAGGAGCATAGACCAACTCCTAGAGGCATTCATTGTAGAGTTCTCTAAGAGCGGCATAAGACACAATACCTCCTCATTGATTCACAGCTTCAAACAGACCCCCCAAGAGACTGTCAGATTGGCCGGAAGAAGATTTAGACAATATCTTGAAAGGTGCCCTATTTCGGAACTACCCACATCTGTTAAACAAGTAGCCTTATTCCTTGATGGATTGCTGAGTACGAAATTGAGATCCTATGTGTATCTGAAGGACCCAAGGACTATAGAAGAGTGTGTACGCATGTGCATTGACATTGAAGATAACCTAGGGGAAGAACTAGAGCTTTCCAAAATCTACAAAGATTCAGATAGTGCATCTAGTCACTCTTCCATGCAGTCCACATCAATTGAGGAACTTGCCGAAAAAGTAGCTCAGAAATTAGGTGTAACTAGCAAACAAATCCCAAGGTTTGCCCCTGTGAAAAGATGCTATACATGCGGTGGTGACCATATGGCGAATGTCTGCCCTATTATGGCTCAACCCCAAGTAAACCCTAGTAGCCAGTACCGCACCATAGAACGGAGATACACCAATCACACCGCACAAGATTGCCCATACAACAAGCAGGCAGTTAGGCAACCCTATCCGCAGCCCTACCAACAAGGCCGATACCAGAACCAAAATCCACCACCACAATATGCTAGACCCCAACAAACCTATCAGCAACCATATCAGGCCCAACAGAGACCCCAACCGGTGCTAGCTCAACAGCCTCCAAACCCCGCTAACGTGATTCTAGTAAAGTATGCTGTGGCAGAAGAAAACCTGAATAGGGCCATAGTACCAGTAACCCCATTGATCTCAGAAAGTGACCCGAGTGACCATAGCTTTGATTCTACACATGTCGATAGTCCCCAGGCTTACTACATGCAGTCTCCAGAACATGGTGAGTCCTACTATAGTGAAGAACCAAGTGAACCTAGTTGGGAGTCAGATTACACGAACGTCATGTATGCAAACCCCAACCCTAGGCCTCAACCTAGGCAGGTACGACCACCCTTTCCTAGAGGACCATGCTACCGATGTCAGGGGGATCACTTCATTCGTGATTGTCCCTTACCTCCACCTACACAAAATCAGTCACTGTGATTGGGTTGGTTGTGGATGCCTCAGGAAGTGTCACTTCCACTGCACCAGTGCAGGTGGTTACTAGAGCTCAGGCATTGCAGCAAAACCAAGAGGCAAGCAAGGAAAAGGGCCCAGAGGCTAGTGAAACCGAGAGCGTGACAAAGAAAAGGACTAGAGCGTGGAAAGATAGTCGAGAAAGAATGAAAAGACAATGGGCCAAAAAGATGAGTGAGCTTGAGGAAAGCATAAGGGAAACCAAAGCGAGGATAACTGAACTCACAACTCAAACTCCCTCTCACATTACCCCGCCTCCACCACTCCCATCTCCATCTGACCCACCACTTTCCCCACCGCCTCATCAAATCCCACCACCCCCTAGAGTAGGATCAGTCCTAGCTGACCCCACTCCTGAAGACCTAAATATGATGCTGAAAGCATATCAGGCCAGAATCCAAGAAGGGCCAACCATAACTGATCATGAAAAATGCTACCCTAGAGCCGAACTAGAGCTTGAACGAACTAAGATTTGTGCCAAAATGGTGGAATTGGCTCAGACCATGTTTGAGGCCAGCCGCCTATTTAACATTTCTAGTTCAGCTTAAGACGCAGTTACACTTTGATGGACTGCTGGAAAGAATAGAGAGTCTAATTGCACAATCAGAAAAGGAACCTGCCCCTCAAAGAAAAGACAGGGCAAGAGAACGGATAAGCCAGCCTCTTCAGGAAGCCCATGTGCCTCCTCAAGAAGTTTATCTCCCCCCCCCCCCAAAAGTCACATGTACCCCCCTCGAAAGCTTACGTACCTCCACAGGTTGCCTACATTCCTTCTCAGGGAGTGTATGAGCCTGCTCGAAAGAGTATTAGAATAAGTAATCCTCCCCAGGAAGCTTGTGCTTCAGCCACCCATGAGAACGAGGAAAGAGCCAACGAGAGAATAAGCCCTCCTTCCCAGGTTGCTTATGTGCCTAACTCTACGGAGCCAGACACTTCTTCTTCTATGAATCGGTTTGCACCAGACTTCCTACGAGAGATTCAAGAAGACAAATGGGATAACGAAAGTGAAGTCGCCCCTCCTTTTGAACTTGTGGATGATGCACACGATCAATTCCCACAAGACGTCCCATCGATTTACGGGGAACATGAGAGTACTCAGTCTCACGAGAGATTGGACTTTGAGTCTAATTCTATACAAGAGCTACCCCACTTCACGGGCCCATGGGAAGCTAAGTCCACCTGTATGAGAACACCTACAGTCATGGTAAGGAACGATGACTCAGTCATATCAAGGAACACGGAGGTAGTAACGAACACCAAGATGCAGCGCGATCTCACTTTGGAAGAACTGCCTAAGGATAGACCAAAAGCACGGAAATATGTAGCTAGTCAAGTAACTGAAATTGCAAAACCACGTTCCCGGGTAGGATCCCATAGGACAGTGCCAGAAATTCCCTTGGACAAGATCGGAGATATGTGTGAAGGTGAAGAAGGGAACACCTATCTTCCCATCACCTACCAGGACTACACCACTAAGGCAATTTTGGACTCAGGTGCAGGAGTTGCAATTGCCACCACCTCCTTATGGAAGCGTTGGGGCAAGCCAGCACTCAGGCCAACGAGAATGAAATTGCAAATGGCCGATGGTCACATAGAGAGACCCTTAGGATTGCTAGAAGGAATAACTCTTACCACTTGTGGTGTCGAGTTTGAGCATATTTTTGCTATATGTGACTTCAGCAAAAATCATGCCTATGAGATGATTTTGGGAAGACCATTCATGCGACAGTTGCAAGTGGTACAGGATTGGGGAACCAATTCTTTGTACCTGCAGCACTTGGGTGTTACAACCAAAGTTAATCTCAAGGATTATTCTCATAGAGATGTCCCTCCGATCCAGTGGAATCCCATCCATAGAGCCAAAGATGATACAGAATCTGTGCATTCCATAGAATCTGGATCCTCATGGATGCATGAAGACACTCACTTATGGATGTGCAAGGTAGCAGTAGAAGAAGAGAAGAGAGAGAAAGCCAGAGAGATAGGTGCGAAAGAAACCCATAGATCAATCCAAGACCCAGCCTATGCACCTGTAGTTTTTCCAGACGAAGAATTTGAACCTCACGGTTGGGCAGAAATTTTAGCAACCATGGACGTAGCCATCAATGAAGAACAATGGACACCTCACTGTGATGAGGATGGCTATGACATTTCAGTCTTCTCCATAGAGCCAATCATGGGAGAGGCAGTTCTAGAAGAATGCAAACCTAGCCCTGATGCATTTGAGGATGCAAGTGACTCCGATCTAGAGTCAATCATTATGGACCCACCATTTGCATCAGATGAAGAATACTTCTATGAAGTAGAATTTCAACCCCAGAGGCATGGAGAAGTGACAAATGACGTAAGATTAGCAACACATATGACCCCGAAGGAAGAAGGAAAGAAACGAAAAAAGAAAGAAGTCTTACCAGAGGAGGAAGAATCTTTGTTTGAGGTCCCATAAAATTTTAAGAAGTACGAGATAGATGACAGGAGAGTCATGATAAGAATGCCTAAACGAGAGGCACAATCAGGAGAGGCCTATGATAACAAAGAAACCACCAAGAAAATAGTAGTGGCCATAGAAGAAGGAGAGGAGAGATGCACGTATATAGGCCATGACCTGACAGAAGAAGAAGAGCATGAATTGATTGCCTTGCTAAGAGAATACAGAGATGTATTCGCTTGGAGTTACAAGGATTTGAAAGGGGTTGACCCGGACATATGCTCGCACACCATCCCCATGACCTCAGATGCCAAACCCTCTAAGCAAAAGCCTTATACATATAACGATAATTACGCTGCTAAGATCAAGGAAGAGATAGATAGACTGGTCGAAGCCGGATTTATCTATGAAATTGAGCACACCGAATGGGTATCCCCCATCGTGGTGGTGCCCAAGAAGAATGGCAAGCTGCGTGTGTGCATCAACTTGAAAAAGGTTAATGCCGCCACGATTCGAGATAACTATCCGCTTCCCATCACAGAACATCTCTTAGAAAGAGTGGCAGGCAAGGAAGTGTACAGCTTCCTTGATGGATTTTCGGGTTACAATCAAGTAGCCATAGCTCCAGAGGATCAGCATAAACTAGCCTTTGCCACAGAATGGGGCATTTTTGCTTTTAGAGTAATGCCATTTGGGCTTACCAATGCACCAGCTACCTTCCAGAGGCTGATGTGCCATGTGTTTAAGGAGTTCCTAAGGAAGAGTTTAGAAGTCTATGTTGATGATCTTTGTGCTCATTCCAACATTAGGCAAACCCATATTCCTGAACTCAGACAAATCTTTGACAAATGTAGAGAATATCAAGTCTGCCTGAACCCAGAAAAGTGCGTTTTTATGGTCAGGCAAGGCAAGATCCTAGGACATATAGTGTCAAAGAATGGCATATCTACTGACGAAGAAAAAGTGAGAGCCATAGCAGAGCTACCTAGGCCAAAGAATGTCAAGGAAGTACAAGCTTTCATGGGGCATTGTGGTTATTACCGACGATTTATACACATGTATGCTGTTATTGCAAAGCCAATGTACGGACTTCTGACAAACTTTGAGTGGACGGATGAATGTGAGAATTCCTTCTAGGAGCTTAAACGAAGATTATGTTCAGCACCAATCTTGACCACACCAGATTGGAATAAGCCATTCCATGTTCATGTGGATGCATCCAATTATGCTATTGGATGTGTGCTTGCACAACCTACTGGTGAAGGTAATATGGATCTTCCAATTGCCTATGCCAGTAGACAATTGAATGCGGCTGAACGGAATTACACCACTACAGAGCGAGAAGGATTAGGCATGGTATATGCAGTTAAGAAATTTAGACACTATTTGCTTGCAAATAAGTTTAAATTTTTTACTGATCATCAGGCATTGTTATATCTTGTAAACAAGCCATGCAATACAGGAAGATTAGTAAGATGGTTTCTCTTGCTAATGGAATATGATTTTGAGGTTGTGGTAAGAAAAGGGAGGACCCATTTGAGAGCTGATCATCTTTCTAGGCTTACATCGGGAGAAGCCCCACAAGGAGTATCAGATGACCTTCCTGATGCTTACTTGTTTAATTTGGAAGTTGTACCACAGTGGGCTAAGCCATTGGTACCAGTATTGACATACGGGCCTAACCATCCAGTGGTAAACACACGGAATAGAGAGATTGTAAAAGCCCAAAAGTACCACATCATGGCAGGAAGCATGTACAAGCACACAGATCAAGGGATCTTGGCTTGTTGCGTAGAAGAGGATGAGTACGCTAAATGGTTGCAATTAGCACATGTAGGTGCGTTAGAGCAACACCATTCAAAGCAACGAACGTTGCAGACTCTAAAGAGATTCGGAGTGCATTGGCCAACTATGGAAGAGGATGTCCAAAAGTTGTGCAAGGCATGCCCAATCTGTTGCGCTAAACCACCAGTGGAACACGCCACTCTTTATCAAGTATCCATTGTGCCAGATTGGAGCGAACCACTAGTATCATTCCTGAGGACAAACACATTCCCTCCAGACATGACTCTGGCTATGAAACGGAGTTTAGAACAAGAAGCCTTGGATTACTCACTCATTGGTGATAATCTATACAAACGCGGTAAGGATGGTTACCTGAGACTGTGTGTCCATGAGAGTGAATATCTTAAGATCTTGGAAACTGCTCACCAAGGTGTAGCAGGAGGACACTTTGGACCAGATCGGGTGATCAAGGCGATACTGTTTGCGGGCTTCTGGTGGCCTACCCTTCACATGGATGCACATACCTATGTGAAACGATGTGATGTCTGTCAAAGGACTCAGTATCCTATACGCAAAGATGAGATGCCACTGAAACCTATGATGGGTGGACGTGCATTCTCTAAGTGGGGAATAGACTTCGTAGGTCCTATTAATCCCCCAGCTAAGGGTTCTCATGCGGAATACATCATTGTTGCGACAGATTATCTCACCAAGTGGGTAGAGGTAAAGGCTACGACAAAGAACGATGCTCAAACAACTGCCAAATTCTTGTTTGAGAATGTATTCACGAGATACGGGCTACCTATAGAGCTTGTAAGTGATAGAGGTACTCATTTCTTGAACGAAGTGATTGAAAATCTACTCCAAGAATTCTTGGTAATACACAAGAAGTCTGCCCCTTATCACCCTCAAGCTAATGGGCAAGCTGAGAGCACTAATAAGATCCTATGCAATGTACTGACGAAATTAGTGAACACTAAACGCTCTGACTGGGACAAACAGCTACACCATGCTGTTTGGGCATATCGAGTTGCCTACAAAACGGTACTTCAAGCCACCCCCTTTCAGATGGTATTTGGCCAAAACGCTGTGCTACCCTTGGACTTCTTGATCCCTACATTGAGAGTAGCACAAGAGCACGAATGGACAGGTCATGAGCTCTCCTCTAGGATCTTTGACCTTGAACGATTAGGAGAAACAAGACTGAGAGCCGCCGCAGGAATATATGCAGCCAAGAAGAGACAGAAAGCATATTTCGATGCCCATGTGAAGGATAAAGGCTTGAAAGCAGGAGATCTAGTCCTAGTCTATACACTGAAACAACACGCGAGGAAGCTAGAAAAGAGAGGCTACGGACCTATGGTAATCAATAGGATCTCCACGAGTGGAGCAGTACAATTGGCCACATTAGAGGGTGATGTTCTCCCTAACTATATTAGCGGATGCAGAGTCAAGTTGTATCAGGAACCCCTCACGGAAGAAATGCTCAGCCGACTCAACACTGCTAAGAAACGCAAAGAGGAAGAGAAGCGAATTAGAGAAGAAGCTCAAGCAGAAGCTTTAGAACGCATCAGACGGATGAAATTACGAAGGCAATGTAGAGAGCAGCCTAGGACAAATGACTATGCAGATCAAGGATATCATATGGCAATGTGTGAAGTCGAAAGAACCAGCTCACCTAGGATAACTGATCGACGTCCTTTCGTAACCCTAGATATAGGACAAGGAAAAAGTGCAAGGACTGTAAGAGCCTTGATTGACTCAGGTGCAGCCACTAGTGCTGTTAGAATGTCTTACTGTCAAGAGTTACAGTTAACTGTCAATCCTGTGGAGGCATATCTCATAGGATTGGGAGGCGTGGAAACCCCTTGTATGGGCGAGGTGGAACTTCCCCTCTACATTCATGATGAGGCAATGACAGTTAAAGTACTAGTGTGTCAAGATGAGGATCTCACTGAACCTCTTGTCTTGGGTCAAGACTGGATCTATGACCAAGCAGTCAACTTAAACCTAAGAAGTGGACTTCTTCAGGTATGGGTCAATCATAGTCGAATTATGGTAGAGTTGGATAATGGAGCACTCAAGGAACTAGACAGGGCACAGACTCTTGGTCCCTCCAGGGGTGCACATGAAGTTGACCATGCTGTTCTTGTCCAAAACTATGTGTTGCAGAGGAATGATATTCGCAAAAAAGGAGTCAGGGATGCAAAGGAACTTCCAAAGGCCAGAAGGAGGCAACAACCAAAGGTGGAGCAAAGGCAGAAGAAGCAGAGTACTACTTATGCCGGACATCAAAAGAACCTGCGCAGCAGAATGTCTCAACAAGTGAACCAAGTGTGGGTGCGAAAAGGCGAACACCCGGTTGCACCCACGCCAACCGCACGGGCAAAGCCTCTTATTAGTAACCGACAACACGTCACTAATAAGAGGTCCTTCGGAAATTCTTCTGCTAACGTGAAATCTATTTGGGTGCCCAAAAAGTCGATGAAGGCTAGCCCACAATCAAGACAAATTTGGGTGCCTAAGGCTTGTTTGCGGGCTCAAATAGCTATACCAAGAACACACCCTACACAGCATGATCATTTCACTCGCACAGCCTACATCCACTCATTTTCAACACCAAGGCACATGAGCACGAACAGAATCATTTGTAAATGGGTCCCTAAAAGGTCTCATGTTCAAGCTGAAACACCTATAAAGCTCTCGAGAGTCTCTACGGAACCACGAGCAAAACCCATCCACGGCATTTGGCACCCCAAGACTTGTAACAAACCACCGGACCTCGATTGTAAATCCATGACCACCTACTAACCGCTTCACTCTCACATCACATCATTTCGCTGAACTCTTAGGTCTACCTAACTCCTAATTCCACACACCAACACCGAGCACTCATTAACCCCTAACCACTCCCGAACTTTAAGTTAATGTTGTAGCAAGGGACACCATGTCATTTTTGTGTCCATTGCAATGTTAACGTTTATTCATATATTCTCACAGAATCAGCTGCGACATTTTCAACATGGCGGAGGCAGCAGGAACTAGCTCTCACACAGAAACAAACCCGCAAGTGGTGGACTTGGACAGTTTACCCGTTTTGCCTGAGACAATTGAAAGACCAGAAGAATTGCAGGCCGTCAAAATCATACCTATTGCGGACCCTCCGCGTGGCCACACCATGCCCGTGGGAAAGACTTCACATTGGTTTACCGAGGTGGCAGGACCCTTGGGAGAAGGAACGTACCTATGGGAATCAGAGTTGGACTACAATGGAAAGCAAGGCAGATACCATTTCTTTACAAGAGAATTTGAGAAGTTGCAAAATGCGGAAGGTCTACGCCCGATATGGGAAAAAGCAGGATTGAGTGCCTATTTCAATGCCCGACTCCCAAAACCTGACTTCATGCGATGCTACTATCTCATCAACACCTTGACTCCAAATCAGAACCCAAAAGGTGCAAGCTCATTTGTGATTCCATCTCTGACAAAGGGGAATGAGCTCAAGAGGTTTAGGCTATCAAACAATTTGGTGAGAGAAGCTCTAGATATGCGCGGAATGCACATTCCTACAGAAAAGGAAACCCTAGTACCGGATTACATGAAGAATCGAAGTCTCACCAAGCTCAAGGACATGGTATCCATGACGCCTAATATTGCCATACACCTTCGCATGTGCATGCAACACTTTGCTTTCCCGGCGCAGGATAGATTCACCATGCCGCACAAAAAGATTTGGTTTAGCCTGTATCTGGCAGAGACACAGAGCCTCACCATCAACCTACCCCACTGGATAATTGATCAGATACACTTAGCTCACAAACGCTGGCCGCGGAAACAGGTTTTATATGGTTGCTGTGCTCTGACAAGAATCATTTATAGGTGTTTGGCTTATGACATTCCAATCCAACGAGCCCTGATGTGGAATCGGGTAGAGCAGTTCCGAGGCAGGACATCCACTGGACCCCCTTCTAAGAAGATGAGAGGCACGGTCCAAGTCCCATGTGCTCAACCACGTGGAGCCACCCTAACACCAGACGTCACCCCGCCACCCCGAAGAGTCCGACCATTCACACTCCGACTGCCAAGACGCAGCACCGATGGTTCCACTTTGATATTCCCTCCCATCCCAACGGATCTCGAATTTCCTAGTGGTGCACCTTTGGAAGAACTCACTAATGAAGACTTCGAACAACTATTACAAGATGTAGAGCTGGAGGTAGAAGAGGCACAACAAGCGGAGAATGTACAAACGCAGGCCACAACCTCCCAAGCACCTGTCACACCTATTGACGTGGATGCAGAAGATGACGGAGATGAAGAACAGGAGGATGATGAGGAGGAGTATGATCAAGAGCACCAAGAGGAACAACAAGAAGTGCCAGAACTTGTAGGTGCACCTGCATATACAGCTCAACTACGAAGGCTATACGACACTATCAAAGCAGTACAAGAAAGGCATCAACTCTCTCTGGTATCAGGTCAAGCTTTGATGCAAGAAATGCTATCAGATGAAGGGGTGGACCAGCACTTCATTGACACCCTCAAATTAGTGTCAGACTCTTTAGGAGTTCCAGAGGCTGTCCACACCGCAGTCCGCCAGTCCGTAAGGTATGACAAACGCAGAGTGGACACGTTACCACGAGCAGGTAAGACTATCAGGATACCCGTCACAGAACCAGAAGCACCCATTGAGACCACAGCCACCCCCATAACCACCACTGACCTCTCCGCTGAAACCTTCGTTCAGACATCACCCATCTCACCCCAACACCCTCCATCACCACCTTCTCCACCCCCACCACCACCTCCCACCTTGGAAGAAACGACAGTCATCACCTCTACCTCCACTTATAATCCATCCTCATTCAAATCATTCTCATTTCGAGAACCCACCTCACAAGACACCCTCTTCTCCTTCGTCACCAATCCCTTGTACACTTCGTCCCGTCTATCCTCTGAACCCATGACTGGCCATCCCATAATTACAAGTGTAGTTGGAAACCCAACACCCACAGAAGGCACCCTGTGTTTCCCGACCTATCCCCCAATACGGGTACCTCCATTCCATGACCCTCACTTCCCATCTGGCCCCTACACCTCTTTCAACCTGACCGCGCCACCCCAATACCCGTCCCTGGTGGAGCAGATCATCCGCTCTCCAATGTTTCCGAGGCACATCTTTCTGATGTTCGCAACGACATCAACTTACACAAACACCACACTCACCTCACCTACCATACCCACCTACATGGTAGCCCCTATGCACACCACTCTGTCTGACCCTATGGACATTTCACCCACCACAGCACCTCTCCCCACAATTCCACCCTCTCCCCCTCCACTACCCCCCACCTCACCACTCACATCATTGCACACACAGCATTCACTACCTCCCTACCCAATCCCACCTCCCCTGCATTTCAAACCTTTCCCCTTGCATCTCATAATGTAAATAGCACGTTCAACACATTACTTCAGTGTGCACATCAGCTACAACAAGACTACCATCAATTGGAAGAACGCACTGCTGCCCTCCAGGCAGAATCTCAACGTCTGCAAGCTAGAGTCACCACTCTTGAAGCTGACTACCAGACGCTCCTAACCGAGCATACCACACTACAGCAGGCTCACTCCGAATTGGAATCAAAGACATCAACTGTAGATGACCAAGCAGTCAAGGAACTAGAATCAGTGCTTCAAGCGCAAATGATATCTAACGCTACACTCAGACGCAACATTGGGCTCTTAAGGAAGCATATGGCCGCAGCACTAGAAGAGAACAAACGACTTCAACAACAAAATCAAGACAACTTTGAAGCGGCTATGGAAGGAACCGTAGGAGCAACCATTAGCCCTACCAGATATAGAGCAGTTCCATCAGAAGACATTCGCATCTTACTTGAGGAGCATGCAAATTTCTTGGAGTCATATGAAAAACTAGAGACTGAATGTGCCGATCTAAAGAAACAGATAGCCAGTGTACCCACTGCTCAACAGGAGCCGGTAATCTTGCAACAATCTACAGAAGAAATGGAGACCCTCCGGAAACAGGTGGCAGAACTTCAAGCACGCCTCTTACCATATGAACGGCCACCCTCACCCATTGAAGAACCAGAACCTGAAACAGTAGTGGAAATCCCCGTCGATGACAGCTATGAAGAGCCATACGAGCCTATGCCGACGCCTGGTGGTCGAACTACAGAAGAAGGACAAGACACGTTAGAAATTCAAGTTCCAGATTGGGTCAGAAGGGTCGAGAAAGTGGGTAAGACACATGATGATCGTGTGGCCGTGCAAATGCAATCTCTCACAAATCTGGAGGAAACGGTCCTTCGGTCTTCCTACTTTCAACATTTATCCCATCAACGGTTAATCACAACATCAGAATCGCAATACATGCCTTATTTTGTCTTACTACATGATTATAATGCAGAAGTCAAAAGACATACAGGGAAGGAGCCCACATTCGCTACTCAATTTGAGATAGGGGATTTACCGACCGACGCACGTGCTGGCTCGATCTTCCAACCTAATTGGCGTGCACGTTTACTCACCGATTACCCAGAGATGATGAGTACCTGGGCAACCATGCCACTATATATCAAGTATAATCCATGCTATTGTCCAGTGGTACGTCGCAGATCCTGGCAAGCATTTGCAATCAAGGTACGCAACAATAAAGAGTGCTCGGCTTGGGTTAACTACCCATATTTTGCTCCACCTCGAGGGACCCCAACCGTAGCTTACATGATATCAACAATTCGGCACTGGTCCGTACGCCTAAATAATGTACCCGACATAACAGCGAAAATGTGTATGAAGATATTCGAGCTCATGACCATTGTCTTCAAAACCTTTCGGAATGTCCAAGCTCCATACATCTCTGCCCCTGGCTTCTCTCAAGGCAACAAGGATTTAGTCTACGACATGAGCCAAACCCCCTCGGTCGCTATCATCTTTGCTTGGCATGCACGAATAAAGTACTTGCCCGCATGCTTCAAGCAGACATTTGAGGAAATGTTCTCTACGGGATTCTGGGAATACAATTCCGAAATTTTCATTCCCAGACCCACACATTTGCTACATCTATTCGCAGTAGAACAAGCGATCCATGCAGATCAGTTACGTCTGCCACATCCGGACATTCCAGGACCAATCGATTGGGATCGCATGATGACAGATTTGGCCAGAGGACTACGCATACAAGAACATCAGCTTGCCACTCAGGTTGTGGAATATTACATCCAACACTCCCAGCGACAAGGGTCTGTCAGGGACGACAGACGCGAGAGAGGGGGGGGTGTTGAGAGCAGTATGGGCACCCAATGACTGACTAGACAAAGAAGCCAGCGGAGAGAGTCAGAACAAAGTGAAGGAGTAAGTAGACAAAGTAGTCGACGCAAATCTGGCAGATAGGCCCTTCAATTTTTCCCAAATCTACATCTTTTAACAGTGATTCTTATCACTAACAATCATTGTAAATACCATTTCATATTTTTGTAGCTCCATTTTGTGCAAGCCAAGGAGTCCTTGAGCTTGAGGAGCCTTAGAAGTACCTACATATCAATTTTCGTATTTTTTAGACTCCGTTTGAGCTCTCAAATTGGCCTTGGAACCTAATTTTTAACTAGGCCGGACACTAGGTCTGGACAGGGCCAAAACCTAGTCAAAAACTATAAAAAGAGCTAGAGAGCTCATTTTTGAGGTTAGATTGTAATTGAAACGAACTTGTAAGAGCATTTTGAAAGTAATCTAAAAGCTCCATTGATTCTCTCTCTTTGTCTTGCCGTGTGTGCGCGTGTGTGTGTATGTGTGTGCATGCTTGTGTGCTTCTCACTCACGCACTTGTGCCGCCACTTGCTCGAGGTCTTCATACCATCCTCACGTCTTCCCGGATTGACATTAAAGGATGTGCTACTCATCATTGAGCTACATTATGCATCTCAGGTTCTACCCTATTCGTCTCCGTTCTCGTTCTTTCTCTGCCCACTGGGTTGGCAAAACTTACTTCTGGTCTATCTCTACTTCTGTCTCTTTGCGTACCATGAGCTTGGGAAGTTCCAGCCCCCGGGTGACCATAGGATACATTTGATCTTGGTTGGGGGAAAATAAATTCACCCTTCCAAGTGTAAGCATGCCTATCATTTTCTGTCACCACAAAGATCCGTTCCGAAGTGTGATCTAAGTAGCTCACTCTACCTGGGCTATCTGGATCCTTAAACTCATAGATCATGATATTTCCTATATCAGTTGGCTGATTAGATTTATACCTCCAAAAGGCTTCATCAGTTTCCCGATTGAGGAGCAACTCTATGCTCTTGTTGTCTTGGGGGACCCACTCAGGCGTGATAATCCTAGTGAGAACTGATTTACCTCGGGGAGTTCTAGGTTCCGCACCCATGTTCCCTTGTTCCAGGTCACCTAAGTCCGCTTCTGAGATTACATTCCCAAAGTCATCTTTCCTATCAGGGTGACTAGTGACTACATATATAGTTCCTTCTTTGTCCAGGTATGCACCATTTTCAAACTTGACAGCTGGGTGTTCTAGTCCAATGGATTGATCAGGGTTTTTAATCTGGACCACAGATCTTCCTAAGCCGTCCTCATAGATGCTAGCACCTAATCGGTTGGTCCTAAGGTACTCCAACTGTGTTTTGTAAGGGCCTTCCACCCTGTACAAGTAAGGCACTCCTGAACTTCCCGTGGGTCTGTCCATGCCTTGAGACATCTCTGACTCACTGGTCTCAGAGCTTGGGTAGTTCGAGTGGTGACTCAACTGCTGGGCCCAAGACCTTGCAGTGTGATTGACACTAGCCTCTGAAGACCTAAGGCTTTGTCTCTCTCTTACTAGGTTTCGTCCTGATCTAAGGTTCATATGCCTAACTGATTAGCCCACTTTTTTCCCAGAGTACAACCCCGTTACCGATCAATTGGTATCAGTCACCTGATTCTTTTTAGTTATTTATCGTGTTTAAGGTCTTGTCTGATATTACGTCGTCGGAATACTTGAGTGTTCTTCGTACTTTCAGGTTGATCGTCCCACGTTAGGTTCCTTCCTTTATGTTACCGACAGTACAGAGATTAGAATTTTAGCTTGAACTCGAGTTTTTAGGTAGTCTTCAACTTGATATCTGCCTATCGTCGCTCTGACTTACTCCTACCTCTCGTCGTTCTTAGCCTAAGCTATGAATTGACAGAGGGGGTTAAAAGTGTCCAACCTTTTGTTTCCTGCTCAGTTGCCCTTGAGTGCTCAGGAAATGTGTTCCCAAGCTCGCACTTACACTTGCTTAGAACGCCTCTCGATGCTCTGTAAGAGTTTCAAAGTTAGCTTTGAAATTTACATTCCAAAGAAAGAACCAATTATTTTCATTCATGTAGCACAAACACAAACTTGCATAGTGATTTTCAAGAAAACCATCCTAAGGACCCCTGACTTTGATCCCCCTGGGTATGGTCAACAAGCCCTAGAGCTCAAAAAATGGATTTCGTATGAAAAAGTTGTGACCGTTCAGGGTTCTAGGGTTACGACAGGGTTCAAACAGGGTCACTGTGCAACAGGTTTTCCCCAAGTTGTTTTCCTAAGGCTTCCTCATGTGCTCAAGAGTATAATATTTGTGCCCAAAATTAGCCCAACTCTTCAATTAACAATCCTTAAAAAATCTGGCTAAAATTGGCTGTCAATTGCGATGGACAGGGCTGTCAATCGCGATGGACACTCAGTCAATCGCGATGGACAGAGAGTTCAGTCAATCGCGATGGACAGGGGGCTCAGTCAATCACAATGGACAGAGAGCTCAGTCAATCGCGATGGACAGGGGGCTCAGTCAATCGCGATGGACAGAGAGCTCAGTCAATCGCGATGGACAGGCAGTCGGTCGCAATGGACAGGGGGTTCAGTCAATCGCGATGGTCAGAGAGCTCAGTCGATCGCGATGTACAGGCAGTCGGTCGCTATGGACAGGGGGTTCAGTCAATCGCGATGGTCAGAGAGCTCAGTCAATCGCGATGGATAGGCAGTCGGTCGCGATGGACAGGGGGTTCAGTCAATCGCGATGGACAGGCAGTCGGTCGCGATGGACTGGCAGTCAATCGCGATGGACAGAGCTGTCAATCGCGATGGACAGGGCTGTCAATCGCGATGGACTGAAATTTTGCAAGATTTTCAAAAATTTTGGTGGAAAGGTGGTGTGCAGGGTCTCTAGTCCACTGTGGTGCACTCAGATTTACCAACAAGTGAAAATTTCTGTCAATCGCGATGGACAGAAGTCGGCGACTGCGAGACAGTTTCGTCGAGTTCCGTACCTGCGCAGGAAGTTGGGGATGGTGATGTGACCTGTACCTGCAAGATAGCTCAGAAAACATGCAAAAACAGCACATGCAAATTCGCTCTCTCGCTCTCTCTCACAAGTGAAATGAGGGAAATGAGGTGGAGATGGGGATATAGTCAAAAAACTGAAATTTTCGCGATGATGGAGATGGAGGTGGGAGATGGTGATGATGATGATGGAAATGAAGATGGTAAAGAAAGTAAAAGAAAATCGATGAGAGTGAAGAAAATACCTACAACTCCAACGCGTCAACTCTACGTCTTACCATCACACGCTCGTCCTCAAAGCTCGATCCCCGGCAACGGCGCCAAAATTTGGTGTAGCTCAATGATGAGTAGCACCTCCTTTAATGTCAATCCGGGAAGACGTGAGGATGGTATGAAGACCTCGAGCAAGTGGCGGCACAAGTGCGTGAGTGAGAAGCACACAAGCATGCACACACATACACACACACGCGCACACACGGCAAGACAAAGAGAGAGAATCAATGGAGCTTTTAGATTACTTTCAAAATGCTCTTAAAAGTTCGTTTCAATTACAATCTAACCTCAAAAATGAGCTCTCTAGCTCTTTTTATAGTTTTTGACTAAGTTTTGGCCCTGTCCAGACCTAGTGTCCGACCTAGTTAAAAATTAGGTTCCAGGGCCAATTTGAGGGCTCAAACGGAGTCTAAAAAATACGAAAATTGATATGTAGGTACTTCTAAGGCTCCTCAAGCTCAAGGACTCCTTGGCTTGCACAAAATGGAGCTACAAAAATATGAAATGGTATTTACAATGATTGTTAGTGATAAGAATCACTGTTACAAGATGTAGATTTGGGAAAAATTGAAGGGCCTATCTGCCAGATTTGCGTCGACTACTTTGTCTACTTACTCCTTCACTTTGTTCTGACTCTCTCCGCTGGCTTCCTTGTCTAGTCAATCCTTGGGTGCCCATACTGCTCTCAACAACCTATATCTATACATATTTATATATATGTATATCTATATGTATAGATATACGTATAAATATATGTGTATGTACATGTATATGTATATGTATATGTATATGTATATGTATATGTATATGTATATGTATATGTATATGTATATGTATATGTATATGTATATGTATATGTATATGTATATGTATATGTATACGTATATGTATATGTATATGTATATGTATATGTATACGTATATGTATATGTATACGTATATGTATATGTATATGTATATGTATATGTATATGTATATGTATATGTATATGTATATGTATATTTATACGTATATGTATATGTATAGGTATATATATATGTATATGTATACGTATATGTATATGTATACATATACATATATGTATATGTATATGTATATGTATATGTATATTTATCTGTATATGTATATTGTTGGCAGCAGTCAGGGAACTGAAGGAGCCACAAGACGAAGAGAGTCAGAGCGAAGGGACAACACAAGTAGACATGGCAGTCAAAGAAGATCTGGCAAGTAGGGCATCTAAATTTTTCAGACATCAAGGAGTTGAGCACACAAGAAGAAAGAGCAAGTAGGGAGCTTGTTGGCAGTAGCCTTGGTACACCAGGACTTACAAGACGTGAAAGTCAAAGAAGGGAGTCAGAGCGGAGGGACAGCACAAGCAAACAGGGTAGTCAAAGAAGATCTGGCAAGTAGGCCAATATTTTTTCAAGACATTAATGCAAATCAAAGAGATGGACATGCAGGGAGGAAGAGCAAGTAGGGAGCTCGAAGATATGTATGGCAGATCACTAGAAGAAATCCCTACAACAACAGTGATTTTTATCACTAACAATCATTGTAAATATCATTTCACATTTTTGTAGCTCCATTTTGTGCAAGCCAAGGAGTCCTTGAGCTTGAGGAGCCTTAGAAGTAGTTGCGTACCAATTTTCGTAATTTTTAGATCTCGTTTGAGCCCCCAAATAAGCCCTGGAACCTAATTTTTAACTAGGCCGGACACTAGGTCTGGACAGGGCCAAAAGCTAGTCAAAAACTATAAAAAGAGCTAGAGAGCTCATTTTTGAGGTTGGATTGTAATTGAAACGAACTTGTAAGAGCTCTTGAAAGTAATCTAAAGAACTCCATTGATCCTCTCTCTTTGTCTTGCCTTGTGTGCGCGTGTGTGTGTATGTGTGTGCATGCTTGTGTGCTTCTCACTCACGCACTTGTGCCGCCACTTGCTCGAGGTCTTCATACCATCCTCACGTCTTCCCGGATTGACATTAAAGGAGGTGCTACTCATCACTGAGCTACACCAAATTTTGGCGCCGTTGCCGGGGATCGAGCTTTGAGGACGAGCGTGTGATGGTAAGACGTAGAGTTGACGCGTTGGAGTTGTAGGTATTTTCTTCACTCTCATCGTTTTTCTTTTACTTTCTTCACCATCTTCATCACCATCATCATCATCACCATCTCCCACGTGCATCTCCATCATCGCAAAAATTTCAGTTTTTTGACTATATCCCCATCTCCACCTCATTTCCCTCATTTCACTTGTGAGAGAGAGCGAGAGAGCGAATTTGCATGTGCTGTTTTTTGCATGTTTTGTGAGCATTCTGCAGGTACAGGCCGCATCATCATCCCCAGCACCTTGCGCAGGTACGGAAATCTGAGTAACTGTCTGTGTGTCGCCGAGCTCTGTCAATCGCGACCGACTGAAAACTTGCTCTAATTACTAAACAAAGTGCATATCCATGACCTACAGGCCTAGAGCATCCCAAAAATGTGTTTAGTTTTTTGAAATTCCACAGATTTCTATCAATCGCGATCGCTCTGTCAATCGCGATCGACAAACCACGACGGACAGATCTGTCAATCGCGATCGACACGTCAATCGCGACCGACAGCCCACGACGGCTCTGTCAATCGCGACCGACAGAGTCAACGACCGATTGACCACGACCGACTGACCATACGCGTGACACGTGTCAATCGCGATCGAGTCATCAATCGCGATCGACTCATCAATCGCGACCGACACGGTCAACGACTGTTTGACCACGATCGACAGACCCTCGCGACCGACCTGTCAATCGCGATCGACTCATCAATCGCGACCGACAGAGTCAACGACGCTTTGACCACGATTGATTGACTTTTCGGCCACGTGTCAATCGCGACTGACAGCCACGACGGACCTGTCAATCGCGATCGACACGTCGATCGCGACTGACCTGTCAATCGCGACCGACAGACTTTGCGAACGCGTTAGAAGGGCAAATTAGGTCAAATTTTCAAGGCAAAATTATTGGTCTAAATTTTGATTGAGTGTGGGACAAACACTAGGGTGTAGTATTGCATCGCGAGGCCGTGCCACAAGCTACTCGAGTATTCCTGTTTGACTGTTAGCTTGTATTGAATTCTGATTTAACTCCCTAAACCCTGAACAGTCCTAACTTTTTCATACGAAATCCAATTTTTGAGCTCTTGGGCTTGTTGGAAAGCTCGTGGCATATACTACACGCCCTCAACTGTTTTTTATAAAGATAATGCGTTGATTTTCAGAGAGGGTATTTTGAAGTTGACCATACCCAGGGGGCTCAAAGTCAGGGGTCTTTAGAATTATTTTCCTAAAAGCCACAATGCAAATATGTGTATATGTTACATGAATGAAAGTTGTTGGTTGTGTCCTTTGAATCTAAGCATTGCACTAACCGTGGGACTTTTATAGGTCCGTTGAGAGCAACAGAGAGCGTGCAAGGCAAGGTTTCTTTGCAAGCTTGAGAACCGGGTTCTTGAGCACCATAAAGCAAGGGATCAACAAGTAAGGTTGGAATATTCTCAACTCCTCTTCGTCAATTCCTAGCTTAGGCTAAGAACGATTAGAAGTAGGAGTAAGTCAGGGCAACGATAGGCCACTATCAAGTTGAAGACTACCTAAAAACTCAAGTTCAAGCTAAAAACTTAATCTCTGTACTGTCGACAACATAAAGGAAAGAACCTAACGTGGAACGATCAACCTGAAAGTACGAAGAACATTCAAGTATTCCTGACGACGTAATAGCAGACAAGACTTTACACACAAGGAATAACTAAAAAGGAATCAAGTGACTAATACCAATTGATCGGCAACGAGGTTGTACTCTGGGCAAAAATTTGGGCTAATCAGTTAGGCATATGAACCTTAGATCAGGACGACACCTAGCAAGAGAAAGACAAAGCCTTAGGTCATCAGAGGCTAGTGTCAATCACACTGCAAGATCTTGGGCCCAGTAGTTGAGCCACCACTCTCATTACCCTAGCTCGGAGACCAGTGAGTCAGAAATGTCTCAAGGCATGGACAGACCTACGGGAAGTTCAGGAGTGCCTTATTTGTACAGGGTAGAAGGCCCTTACAAAACACAGCTGGAATATCTTAGGACCAACCGACTAGGTGCTAGCATCTATGAGGACGGCCTAGGAAGGCCCGTGGTCCAGATTAAAAACCCTGACCAATCCATAGGACTAGAACACCCAGCTGTCAAGTTTGAAAATGGTGCATACCTGGACAAAGAAGGAACTATATATGTTGTCACTAGTCACCCTGATAGGACAGATGATTTCGGGAATGTAATCTCAGAAGCGGACTTAGGTGACCTAGAACAAGGGAACATGAATGCGGAACCTAGAACCCCTCGAGGTAAATCAGTTCTCACTAGGATTATCACGCCTGAATGGGTCCCCCAAGACAACAAGAGCATAGAGTTGCTCCTCAATCGAGAACATGATGAAGCCTTTTGGAGGTATAAGTCTAATCAGCCAACAGACATAGGAAATATCATGATCTATGAGTTTAAGGATCCGGATAGCCCAGGCAGAGTGACCTACTTAGATCATACTTCAGAGCGGATCTTCGTGGTGACAGATAATGATAGGCAGGCCTACACTTGGAAGGGTGAATTCATTTTCCCCCAACCCAGATCAAATGTATCCTATGGTCTTCCTGGAGCTGGAACTTCCCAAACTCATGGTACGCAAAGAGACAGAAGTAGAGATAGACCGGAAGTAAGCTTTGTCAACCTAGTGGGCAGAGAAAGAACGAGAACAGAGACGAATAGGGTAGAACCTGAGATGCATAGAGCCCACAGGAACCAAAGAAATGTAGATGGATTCCCTCTGCCGAGGCCTAGAGAGCACACAAGAACTTTGAGACCCACCCAGCTAGTTAAATCCATGAAGAATTACTTTGACGGCACAGGAGATCCCTATGATCATGTGGCAGAGTTCAAGCAAGTCTTGAGAGCTGAACAAGTGGAAGATCTGTTCACGCAGTACAATGCCTTTGGTCTAACCCTTAGGAACACGGCACTTACATGGTTTCAGCCATTAGATGAGCGTCAGTTCAGGAGCATAGACCAACTCCTAGAGGCATTCATTGTAGAGTTCTCTAAGAGCGGCATAAGACACAATACCTCCTCATTGATCCACAGCTTCAAACAGACCCCCCAAGAGACTGTCAGATTGGCCGGAAGAAGATTTAGACAATATCTGGAAAGGTGCCCTATTTCGGAGTTACCCACATCGGCTAAACAAGTAGCCTTATTCCTTGATGGATTGCTGAGTACGAAATTGAGATCCTATGTGTATCTGAAGGACCCTAGGACTATAGAAGAGTGTGTACGCATGTGCATTGACATTGAAGATAACCTAGGGGAAGAACTAGAGCTTTCCAAAATCTACAAAGATTCAGATAGTGCATCTAGTCACTCTTCCACGCAGTCCACATCAATTGAGGAACTTGCCGAAAAGGTAGCTCAGAAATTAGGTGTATCGAGCAAACAAATCCCAAGGTTTGCCCCTGTGAGAAGGTGCTATACATGCGGTGGTGACCATATGGCGAACGTCTGCCCTATTATGGCTCAACCCCAAGTAAACCCTAGTAGCCAGTACTGCACCATAGAACGGAGATACACCAATCACACCGCACAAGATTGCCCATACAACAAGCAGGCAGTTAGGCAACCCTACCCGCAGCCCTACCAACAAGGCAGATACCAAAACCAAAATCCACAACCACAATATGCTAGACCCCAACAAACCTACCAACCACAATATCAGGCCCAACAGAGACCCCAACCGGTACTAGCTCAACAGCCCCCAAACCCCGCTAACGTGATTCCAGTAAAGTATGCTGTTGCAGAAGAAAACCTGAATAGGGCCATAGTACCAGTAACCCCATTGATCTCGGAAAGTGACCCAAGTGACCATAGCTTTGATTCTACACATGTCGATAGTCCCCAGGCCTACTACATGCAGTCTCCAGAACATGGTGAGTCTTACTATAGTGAGGAACCAAGTGAACCTAGTTGGGAGTCAGATTACACGAATGTCATGTATGCAAACCCCAACCCCAGGCCTCAACCTAGGCAAGTAAGACCTCCATTCCCAAGAGGACCGTGCTACAGATGCCAAGGATATCATCTCATCCGTGATTGTCCCTTACCCCCACCTACACAACCCCAGTCAGTGACTATCCAAGGTTTCTGCCAAGATTGTGGAAAAGAACATCTCTTACGAGATTGCCCTAAGAACCCCAATAATATGCCAAAAATCACTCCTATCAATGTGATTGGTTTGGTCGTAGATCCCTCAGGAAGCGTCACTTCCACTGCACCAGTGCAGGTAGTCACTAGAGCTCAGGCATTGCAGCAAAACCAAGAGACAAACCAGGATAAGAACTCAGTGGCTAGTGAAACCGAGAGCATAACAAAGAAAAGGACTAGAGCATGGAAAGATAGTCGGGAAAGAATGAAAAGACAATGGGCTAAAAAGATGAGTGAGCTTGAGGAAAGCATAAGAGAAACCAAAGCGAGGATAACTGAACTCACAGCTCAAACTCTCTCTCACATCACCCCGCCTCCACCACTCCCATCTCCATCCGACTCACCACCTTCCCCACCGCCTCATCAAATCCCACCACCCCCTAGAGTAGGATCAGTCCTAGCAGATCCCACTCCTGAAGACCTAAACATGATGCTTAAAGCATATCAAGCCAGAATCCAAGAAGGGCCAAACGTCACGGATCATGACAAGTGCTATCCTAGAGCTGACCTAGAGATAGAAAGAACCAAACTGTGCGCGAAAATGGTCGCATTGGCTCAGACTATGTTTGAAGCTAGTCGCCTTTTCAATTACTCGGGCTCAGCCAAGACGCAATTACACTTGGATGGATTCCTAGAAAAGTTAGAGAGGATAATTGCAAGATCTGACAAGGAAGAAAAAAATCAGGAGAAAGAAAAAGCAAGCAAAAACCTGAGCCATTCCCCATCGGAAGTTTATGCAGCCAATTCCACTAAACCAGACAACTTCCCCTCCTTAGAAAGAATAGAAAGGCTAATTGCACAATCAGAAAAGGAACCTGTCCCTCAAAGAAAGGAAAGGGCGAGAGAACAGATAAGCAAGCCTCCTCAAGAAGCTTATCTCCCCCCCTAAAAGTCACAGGAGCCTCCCTCGAAAGCTTACGTACCTCCACAGGTAACCCACATTCCTTCCTAGAGAGTGTATGAGCCTGCTCGGAAGAGTAATAGAATAAGCAATCCTCCCCAAGAAGCTTGTGCTCCAGCCATTTATGAGAGCAAGGAGAGAGCCAACGGAAGAATAAGCCCTCCTTCCCAGGTTGCTTATGTGCCCAATTCTACGGAGCCGGACACTTCTTCTTCTATGAATCAGTTTGCACCAGACTTCCTACGAGAGATTCAAGAAGACAAATGGGAAAACGAAAGCGAGGTCGCCCCTCCTTTTGAACTTGTGGACGATGCACACGAACAATTCCCACAAGACATCCCATCTATTTACGGAGAACATGAGAGTATTCAATCTCTCGAGAGATTGGACTTTGAGTCTAATTCCATACAAGAGCTACCCCACTTCACAGGCCCATGGGAAGCAAAGTCCACATGTATGAGAGCACCCACAGTCATGGTAAGGAACGACGACTCAGTCATACCTAGGAACACAGAGGTAGTGAAGAACACTAACGTGCAGTGTAACCTCAAGTTAGAAGAGCTACTCAAGGTTAGACCTGAATTATGGAAACATGTAGCCAAACAAGTACCAGAAATAGCAAAACCTCGTTCCCGGGCAGGATCCCACAGGACAGTACCGGAAATTCCCTTGGATAAGATAGGAGATATGTGTGAAGGTGAAGAAGGGAACACCTATCTTCCCATCACCTACCAGGAGTACACCACCAAGGCGATTTTGGACTCAGGTGCAGGAGTTGCAATTGCCACTACCTCCTTATGGAAGCGTTGGGGCAAGCCAGCACTCAGACCAACGACAATGAAACTGCAAATGGCCGATGGTCACATAGAGAGACCTCTAGGATTGCTGGAAGGAATAACTCTCACCACTTGTGGTGTCGAGTTTGAACATACCTTTGCCATATGTGACTTCAGCAAAAATCATGCCTATGAGATGATTTTAGGAAGACCATTCATGCGACAGTTGCAAGTGGTACAGGATTGGGGGACCAATTCTTTGTACCTGCAGCACTTAGGTGTTACAACCAAAGTCAATCTCAAGGATTATTCTCATAGAGATGTCCCTCCTATCCAATGGAATCCCATCCATAGAGCCAAAGATGATACAGAATCGGTGCATTCCATAGGGTCTGGATCCTCATGGATGCATGAAGATACTCACTTATGGATGTGCAAGGTAGCAGTAGAAGAAGAGAAGAGAGAGAAAGCCAGAGAGGTAGGTGCGAACGAAACTCATAGACCCATTCAAGACCCAGCCTATGCACCTATAGTCTTTCCAGATGAGGAGTTTGAACCCCATGGCTGGGCGGAAATTTTAGCAACAATGGACGTAGCCATCAACGAAGAACAATGGACACCTCACTGTGATGAGGATGGCTATGACATTTCAGTCTTCTCCATAGAGCCAATCATGGGAGAGGCAGTTTTAGAAGAATGCGAACCTAGCCTTGATGCATTTGAGGATGCAAGTGACTCCTATCTAGAGTCAATCATTATGGACCCACCATTTGTATCAGAGGAAGAATACTTCCATGAAATAGAATTTCAACCCCAGAGGCATGGAGAGGTTACAAATGATGTAAGATTAGCAACGCATATGACCCCTAAGGAAGAAGGAAAGAAACGAAAGAAGAGAGAAGCCTTACCAGAAGAGGAAGAATCTTTGTTTGAGGTCCCAGAAAATTTTAAGAAGTATGAGATAGATGATAGAAGAGTCATGATAAGAATGCCTAAACGAGAAGCACAATCAGGAGAGGCCTATGATAACAAAGAAACCACCAAGAAAATAGTAGTGGCCCTAGAAGAAGGAGAGGAGAGATGCACGTATATAGGCCATGACCTGACAGAAGAAGAAGAGCATGAATTGATTGCCTTGCTAAGAGAATACAGAGATGTATTCGCTTGGAGTTACAAGGATTTGAAAGGGGTTGACCCGGACATATGCTCACACACTATTCCCATGACCTCAGATGCCAAACCCTCTAAGCAAAAGCCTTATACATATAACGATAATTACGCTGCTAAGATCAAGGAAGAGATAGATAGACTGGTCGAAGCCGGATTTATCTATGAAATTGAGCACACCGAATGGGTATCCCCCATCGTGGTGGTGCCCAAGAAGAATGGCAAACTGCGTGTGTGCATTAACTTGAAAAAGGTTAATGCAGCCACAATTCGAGATAACTATCCGCTTCCCATAACAGAACATCTCTTAGAAAGAGTGGCAGGCAAGGAAGTGTACAGCTTCCTCGATGGATTTTCGGGTTACAATCAAGTAGCCATAGCTCCAGAGGATCAGCATAAGACAGCCTTTGCCACAGAATGGGGCATCTTTGCTTTTAGAGTAATGCCATTTGGGCTTACCAATGCACCAGCTACCTTCCAGAGGCTGATGTGCCATGTGTTTAAGGAGTTCCTGAGGAAGAGTTTAGAAGTCTATGTTGATGATCTTTGTGCTCATTCCAATGTTAGACAAACCCATATTCCTGAACTCAAACAAATCTTTGACAAACGTAGAGAATACCAAGTCTGCCTGAACCCAGAAAAGTGTGTTTTTATGGTCAGGCAAGGCAAGATTCTAGGACACATAGTGTCAAAGAATGGCATATCCACCGACGAAGAAAAAGTGAGAGCCATAGCAGAGCTACCTAGGCCAAAGAATGTCAAGGAAGTACAAGCTTTCATGGGGCATTGTGGTTATTATCGACGATTTATACACATGTATGCGGTCATTGCAAAGCCCATGTACGGACTTCTGACAAACTTTGAGTGGACGGATGAATGTGAGAATTCCTTCCAAGAGCTTAAACGAAGATTATGTTCAGCACCAATCTTGACCACACCAGATTGGAATAAGCCTTTCCATGTTCATGTGGATGCGTCCAATTATGCTATTGGATGTGTGCTTGCACAACCTACTGGTGAAGGTAATATGGATCTTCCAATTGCCTATGCCAGTAGACAATTGAATGCGGCTGAACGAAATTATACCACTACTGAACGAGAAGGATTAGGCATGGTATATGCAGTTAAGAAATTTAGACACTATTTGCTTGCAAATAAGTTTAAATTTTTTACTGATCATCAGGCTTTGTTATATCTTGTAAACAAGCCATGCAATACAGGAAGATTAGTAAGATGGTTTCTCTTGCTAATGGAATATGACTTTGAGGTTGTGGTAAGAAAAGGTAGGACTCACTTGAGAGCAGATCATCTCTCTAGGCTCACATCGGGAGAAGCCCCACAAGGAGTGCCAGATGACCTTCCTGATGCTTACTTGTTTAATTTGGAAGTTGTACCGCAGTGGGCCAAGCCATTGGTACCAGTATTGACATACGGGCCTAATCATCCAGTGATAAACACACGGAATAGGGAGGTGGTAAAAGCCCAAAAGTACCACATCATGGCAGGAAGCATGTACAAGCACACAGATCAAGGGATCTTGGCTTGTTGCGTAGAAGAGGATGAGTATGCTAAGTGGTTGCAATTAGCACATGTAGGTGCGTTAGAGCAACACCATTCAAAGCAACGAACGTTGCAGACTCTAAAGAGATTCGGAGTACATTGGCCAACTATGGAAGCTGATGTCCAAAAGTTGTGCAAAGAATGCCCAATCTGTTGCACTAAATCACCAGTGGAACATGCCACTCTCTATCAAGTATCCATTGTGCCAGATTGGAGCGAACCACTAGTATCATTCCTGAGGACAAACACATTCCCTCCAGACATGACTCTGGCTAGGAAAAGGAGTTTAGAACAAGAAGCCTTGGATTACTCACTCATTGGTGATAATCTATACAAACGCGGTAAGGATGGTTACCTGAGGTTATGTGTCCATGAAAGTGAGTATCTTAAGATCTTAGAAACTGCTCACCAAGGTGTAGCAGGAGGACACTTTGGACCGGATCGGGTGATCAAGGCAGTACTATTTGCGGGATTCTGGTGGCCTACCCTTCACATGGATGCACATACCTATGTGAAACGGTGTGATATTTGTCAAAGGACTCAGTATCCTATACGCAAAGATGAGATGCCACTGAAACCTATGATGGGTGGACGTGCATTCTCTAAGTGGCGAATAGACTTCGTAGGTCCTATTAATCCCCCAGCTAAGGGTTCTCATGCGGAATACATCATTGTTGCAACAGACTATCTAACCAAGTGGGTAGAGGTAAAGGCTACGACCAAGAACGATGCTCAAACAACTGCCAAATTCTTGTTTGAGAATGTATTCACAAGATACGGGCTACCTATAGAGCTTGTAAGTGATAGAGGCACTCATTTCTTGAACGAAGTGATTGAAAATCTACTCCAAGAATTCTTGGTAATACACAAGAAGTCTGCCCCTTATCACCCTCAAGCTAATGGACAAGCTGAGAGCACTAATAAAATTTTATGCAATGTACTGACGAAATTAGTGAACACTAAACGCTCTGATTGGGACAAACAGCTACACCATGCTGTTTGGGCATACCGAGTTGCCTACAAAACGGTACTCCAAGCCACTCCCTTTCAGATGGTATTCGGTCAAAACGCTGTGCTACCCTTGGATTTCCTGATTCCTACGTTGAAAGTAGCACAAGAGCACGAATGGACAGGTCACGAACTCTCCGCTAGGATCTTTGACCTTGAACGATTAGGGGAAACAAGACTAAGAGCCGCTGCAGGAATATATGCCGCCAAGAAGAGACAGAAGGCATATTTCGATGCCCATGTGAAGGATAAAGGCTTGAAAGCAGGAGATCTAGTCTTGGTCTATACACTCAAACAACACGCGAGGAAGCTAGAAAAGAGAGGCTACGGACCTATGATCATCAATAGGATCTCCACAAGTGGAGCAGTACAATTGGCCACATTAGAGGGTGATGTTCTCCCAAATTATATTAGCGGTTGCAGAGTCAAGTTGTATCAGGAACCCCTCACGGAGGAAATGCTTAGCCGACTCAACACTGCTAAGAAACGCAAAGAGGAAGAAAAGCGAGTGCGAGAAGAAGCTCAAGCAGAAGCTTTAGAACGCATTAGAAGGATGAAATTACGTAGGCAAGGTAGAGAGCAGCCTAGGACAAATGACTATGCAGATCACGGATATCATATGGCAATGTGTGAAGTCGCAGGAACCAGCTCACCTAGGATAACTGATCGACGTCCTTTCGTAACTCTAGATATAGGACAAGGAAAAAATGCAAGGACTGTAAGAGCCTTGATTGACTCAGGTGCAGCCACTAGTGCTGTTAAATTGTCTTACTGTCAAGAGTTGCAGTTAACTGTCAATCCTGTGGAAGCATATCTCATAGGATTGGGAGGCGTGGAAACCCCTTGTATGGGCGAGGTGGAACTTCCCCTCTACATTCATGATGAGGCAATGACAGTTAAAGTACTAGTGTGTCAAGATGAGGATCTCACTGAACCTCTTATCTTGGGTCAAGATTGGATCTATGACCAAGCAGTCAATTTAAACCTAAGAAGTGGACTTCTTCAGGTATGGGTCAATCATAGTCGAATTACAATAGAGTTGGATAAGGGAGCACTCAAGGAACTAGAAAAGGCACAGACTCCTGGTCCCTCCAGGGGTGCACATGAAGTTGACCATGCTGTTCTTGTCCAAAACTATGTGTTGCAGAGGAAGGATATTCGCAAAAAAGGAGTCCGGGATGCAAAGGAACTCCCTTCTTTTCCAAAGGCCAAAAGCAGGCAACAACCCAAGGTGGATCACAGGCTGAAGAAGCAGAGTACTACCTATGTCGGGGATCCAAAGTACCTGCGCAGCAAAGTGTCCCAGCAAGTGAAACAAGTGTGGGTGCGGAACGGCGAACGACCGGTTGCACCACCGTCAACTACAGGGGCAAAGCCTCTTATTAGTGACCAACAACACAACGCTAATAAGAAGTCTCTCAGAAATTCTTCTGCCAAAGTAAAATCTATTTGGGTGCCCAAGAAGTCGATGAAGGCAAGCCCACAATCAAGACAAATTTGGGTGCCTAAGGCTTGCTTGATGGCACAAGTCGCTACGCTGAGGCCACAGCCTAAACAGCATAACGCAGCTACACATACTGCCAGTATTCACTCATTCTCAACGCTCATGAACACACCAAGACCCAAGAGCGTGCATGTAATCAATTGTAAATGGGTCCCAAAAAGGCCTCGTTTTCAACCCACGACACTGAGAAAGCTCTGTAGAGACTCTCCGAAACCGAACGCAAAGCCCATTCACTGCATTTGGCAACCAAGGGCCTGTAATAAACCCCCCGACCCTAATGTGTAAATTCATACCCACTTACTAACTGCAGTAGTCTCCTAGGCCAACACAAGCACTAACTACACACACTGTCTTCATGCACTTACTAACCACTAACTCACCATCTACCTCATGTTAATGTTGTAACGGGGACAACAACGGATTTATTCTGTCCATTACGATGTTAACACTTGGTTCTATATTCTCACAGAACCAACCAGCAAACAGGGCCATGGCAGAAGCAGGAACCAGCTCTCAAGCCGGATCTGGTGCCCAGGTTGTGGACATAGAAACACTTCTCCTTGAGCCACGTCTCACAGCAAGGCCGCAAGAACTTCAAGCAGTACATGTGCTCCCCATTCAGGATCCTCCTCAAGGGCACACTTCTCAAGTAGGTAAGCATGCGCATTGGTTCAGTGATGTTGCTGGACCACTGGGCGATGGGACCTATTTCTGGGAAGCAGAATTGGAGTTCAATGGCAAATGGGGTCGATACCACTTTTTCGCACGCGAGTTTGAAAGCTATCAAAATGCCGAAGTCATGAGATCAGTTTGGGTCAAAGCAGGTGTGGAAAGTTATTTCAGGACTCACTTACCAAAGCCGGATTTTTTACGATGTTCTTATCTGATCAGTACCATCACGCCAAGCAGAGCCAAGGGCGGCGACAGCACCTTTGTGTTGCCATCACTGCTACCGGGTAATGAGCTTAAAAGATTCAAGTTGACCCTCAATCTGGTAAGAGAAGCATTGGGTATGTATGGCATGCACATCCCAACAGAAAAGGAAACCATGGTTCCAGGTCGAATGAAGCACAAAGATCTTAATAAGCTGAAGGACATGGTTGCGATGACACCTACCATTGCGCTTCACCTGCGAACCATCATGCAACATTTTGCTTTTCCCGCCCAAGAACGCTTCACAATGCCCCCGAAAAAAATATGGTTCAGTTTATATCCAGCAGAAACTGAAAGCCTGCCCATCAATGTGCCACACTGGATCATAGATCAGATCCACCTAGCGCATCAAAGGTGGAATAAAAAACAGAAGAATGTGCTCCACGGGTGTTGTGCTTTGACCAGAATAATCTATAGATGCTTGGCTTATGACGTGCCTGTTCAGCGGGCACTCGTATGGTCCCGAGTCCAAGAATTCCAGAGAAGACTATCAGCAGCAGGTCCCCCATCAAAGAAGATGAGGGGGGGAGTCCAACTACCCTGTGCTCAACCAAGGGGAGCTACCGCTACACCAGAAATCACTCCTCCCCAGACACGACGAGTTAGGCCATTCACAATCCGGTTACCAAGACCAAGCACAGAGGGGCCTAATCTGGTGTTTCCACCCATTCCATCCGATTTGGAATTTCCGCAGGGATTTACTCTTGAGGACCTCACGGATGAAGAAATTGCCAGATTAATCTATGACTCTAACCTCGAAGCCGAAGCAGCGCGAGCTCAGGAACCGCGACCCCAAACAACATCGTTCCCCACCCAACCACAAACTGTAGAAGTCGATATAGATGAACAAGAGGCAGGAGGAGACGAAGAAGAAGCCGACGAAGAACAACATCAAGAATATGACGAACTCTCCGAGTTAGCAAGTGCCCCAGCATATTCGGCACAAATCAAGAGACTATATCGAACCATGCGACTGGTTCAGGAACAGCATCAGATGTCTCTAGAACAGGGCAAAAGACTCATGAACGACTTGCTAGCTGAGGAAGGCGTGGACGAGTTGTTCATTGAGTCCATGAACCTTCATGCCGACGCTGTAGGACTGGACGAGGCCATTCATGAGGCAATGGCCTACATCCACAGGTTTGAAAAAAGAGTTCCCGTTCGTCCCAGGAGGTCCGGGAAGCAAATTCACATCAATACATCAGCACCAGGCGAGGCAGCGCAAGCAGAAGAATATCAGGAAGCACCGTTGTCACCCCCATCCCCACCTCACACTACACAATTCACTCCACCACAGGACACTAACACTACCACATCCACTACCACTACCGTTGTCATGGGCATCCCACTCTCTCCGGGAATCCAATACGGGGGAGTCACCATGCCCACCTTCACCACCCTGTTCACCGATGTCACATCCACTCCACCAACGATTCCCATCTACACAGTCACTCAAACAGTTGACACGATGGAAACATCACCTGCCACAGCACCGCTCCCTCCCCCCATGCCACCTTCATCACCCATACCCCCTCCACCCACATCTCCACGTACATCCACATCATTCACCTCTCCCATTCCCGCCCCCATTCCCCCTGCATCTTCACCCTTCCCAGCATTATTTAATGTAAATAACATATTCTTAGCATTAAACCAATGTGTATACCAGCTCCAGCATGAGTACAAAGCTCTGGACAACCGGTATCAGCAACTGGAAACGCACCATCAAAACTTACAAAGACAATTTCACATTCTACAAACAGAAAATGCAGAACTGAATCAACGCTACACGACGCTTGAGCAGGCTCACCAAACATTATTGGCGGCACCCCAACCATCGACAGAATCAGGTGCCAAACAACTAGAAGCTTTGCTCGAGGTATACCAAGCCGATAATCTCAAAGTCCGGCGTAATCTGGCACTTCTCAAAAAACACATGGCGGCCGCCCTTGAGGAAAACAAGAGACTGCAGCAGCAAAATGAAGCCAATCTAGAAGCAGCAATGGAAGGCTCTCCACACGAAATTGATCCAGAGCAGTTTAAAGCTGTGCCCTCAGAGACAATGAAGACCATCTTGGACAGCTATGCAGATCTATTAGAAGCTCATGATGACTTAGAAAGGGAACGTGATGCGCTGCGCAATCAACTCCAAGAGCAACAGACAGCACCCAAAGTCACAGAAACGACCACGACTTCAGAGGAAGTCAAGGCATTGAAAGAGCAGGTGGCCGAATTACAGGCAAGATTACTCACACATGAAAGGAAACCCTCTCCAGTTGTCGAACCAGAACCCGAGGATTTGGTACCCATCGAGGTAGATGAGACGTATGAGGAACCTTACGTTCCTATGCCAATGCCAGGGGGTGAGCAAACCGCAGAAGGAATGGATACATTAGAAATCGAAGTACCTGAGTGGCTCCAAACACTAGAGAAAACGGCATCAACTCATGAAGATCGAGTGGCAGTTCAAATCCAATCTATGGCAAAGATAGAGGACACTATTATTAAATCAGAATACTTCCGCAGCATGTCCCACCATAGATGGATCGGCACCAATGATGATCAATACGTGCCGTATTGTATACTCCTGGCGGACTACAATGCAGAAATCCAACATAGATGTGGCAAACCTCCAACGTTTGCTACACAATTTGGGCCAGATGATATCCCAGAGAGCGCCAAAAAAGGATCCATTCATCAGCCCACTTGGAGGATCCGACTCCTCGAAACCTACCCGGAGATGGTTCGCACCTGGACAAATATGCCTCTTTTTATTAAATATAACCCTTGTTATGTTCCTGTACTCCGCAGACGCACATGGCCAGAGTTTACCATTGCAGTCAAGAATATCAAGGGTTGCGCCAAATGGTTAAACTACGTCTATCTAGCACCCCCTCAAGGGCCTCCCACCGTCAATTACATGATCTCCACTATACGGCACTGGAGCATCCGATTAAGGAATACCCCTGATGTAATGGCCCAGATGTGCATGAAAATTTTTGAGTTAATGCTTATTACATTCAGGACATTCAAGAATATCAAGGACCCCCACTTCTCAGGCGTCGGATTCCTTACAGGAAACCAGGATTTAGTTTATGACATGAGCACCACTCCTTCCATAGAGGTGATATATGCTTGGCACGCCAGAATAAAATACCTCCCAGCCTGCTTTAAACAAACATTCGAAGAGATGTTCATAACAGGGTTCTGGGAATACCACTCAGAAATATTTGTACCCAGACCCTCACATCTCCTCCATTTATTTGCTGTGGAGCGAACCATTCACTCAGAACAGTTACGGGTGCCACATCGAGATGTCCCAGGGCCAGTCAATTGGGATGCATTGCTGACAGATCTAGCAAGGGGACTCAGGTTAGAAGAACACCACCTCGCCGCCGATGTTGTACAATATTACGTCCAAAAAGCAGCTAGACAAGGGTCTGTCAGGGGCGACAGACGCGAGAGTGGGGGGGGTGTTGGCAGTAGCCTTGGTACACCAGGACTTACAAGACGTGAAAGTCAAAGAAGGGAGTCAGAGCGGAGGGACAGCACAAGCAAACAGGGCAGTCAAAGAAGATCTGGCAAGTAGGCCAATATTTTTTCAAGACATTAATGCAAATCAAAGAGATGGACATGCAGGGAGGAAGAGCAAGTAGGGAGCTCGAAGATATGTATGGCAGATCACTAGAAGAAATCCCTACAACAACAGTGATTTTTATCACTAACAATCATTGTAAATATCATTTCACATTTTTGTAGCTCCATTTTGTGCAAGCCAAGGAGTCCTTGAGCTTGAGGAGCCTTAGAAGTAGTTGCGTACCAATTTTCGTAATTTTTAGATCTCGTTTGAGCCCCCAAATAAGCCCTGGAACCTAATTTTTAACTAGGCCGGACACTAGGTCTGGACAGGGCCAAAAGCTAGTCAAAAACTATAAAAAGAGCTAGAGAGCTCATTTTTGAGGTTGGATTGTAATTGAAACGAACTTGTAAGAGCTCTTGAAAGTAATCTAAAGAACTCCATTGATCCTCTCTCTTTGTCTTGCCTTGTGTGCGCGTGTGTGTGTATGTGTGTGCATGCTTGTGTGCTTCTCACTCACGCACTTGTGCCGCCACTTGCTCGAGGTCTTCATACCATCCTCACGTCTTCCCGGATTGACATTAAAGGAGGTGCTACTCATCACTGAGCTACAGAGCTCAAAGAGGTGTATGACAAATCAACAGAGAAAATCCCTACACAAATAGTGATTTTAATCACTAAACACCATTGTAAATACCATTTCATATTTTTGTAGCTCCATTTTGTGCAAGCCAAGGAGTCCTTGAGCTTGAGGAGCTTTAGAAGTATCTACCTGCCAATTTTCGTATTTTTTAGATCTCGTTTGAGCCCTCAAATAAGCCCTGGAACCTAATTTTTAACTAGGCCGGACACTAGGTCTGGACAGGGCCAAAGCTAGTGAAAAACTATAAAAGGAGCTAGAGAGCTCATTTTTGAGGGTAGATTGTAATTGAAATGAACTTGTAAGAGCTTTTTGAAAGTAATCTAAGAACTCCATTGCTTCTCACTCTTTGTCTTGCCGTGTGTGCACGTGTGCGTGTATGTGTGTGCATGCTTGTGTGCTTCTCACTCACGCACTTGTGCCTCCACTTGCTCGAGGTCTTCATACCATCCTCACGTCTTCCCGGATTGACATTAAAGGAGGTGCTACTCATCACTGAGCTACACCAAATTTTGGCACCGTTGCCGGGGATCGAGCTTTGAGGACGAGCGTGTGATGGTAAGACGTAGATTGGAGACGTTGGCGTTGTAGGTAATTTCTTTACTTTCCCTATTTTTCTCTTTCTTAACTTACCACCATCATCACCATCATCATCATCACCATCTTCCACCTCCATTTCCATCATCGCGAAAATTTCAGTTTTTTGATCATATCACCTTCTCCACCTCACTTCCCTCATTTCACTTGTGAGAGAGAGCGAGAGAGAGAAATTGTGTGTGCTGTTTTTGCATGTTTCTTGAGCTGTCTTGCAGGTACAGGCCGCATCATCGTCCCCAGCACTCTGCACAGGTACGGAATTTGCCATAACTGTCTGTGTGTCGCCGACCTCTATCAATCGCGACCGACAGAAAAAATGCCCAAATTGCCAAACAAAGTGCAAAACCATGATCTACAGGCCTAGAGCTTCCCAAAAATGTGTTTAGTTTTTTGAAATTCATCAGATTTCTGTCAATCGCGATCGCTCTGTCAATCGCGATCGCTCTGTCAATCGCGATCGACAAACCACGACGGACAGACCTGTCAATCGCGATCGACACGTCAATCGCGACCGACAGCCCACGACGGCTCTGTCAATCACGACCGACAGAGTCAACGACCGATTGACCACGACCGACGGATCATATGCGTGACACGTGTCAATCGCGATCGAGCCATCAATCGCGATCGACTCATCAATCGCGACCGACAGCCACGACGGACCTGTCAATCGTGACCGACAGAGTCAACGATTGTTTGACCACGACGGACAGACCACGACGGACCTATCAATCGCGACTGACACAGTCAACGACTATTTGACCACGACTGACCGAGCCTTCGCGACGGACCTGTCAATCGCGATCGACACATCAATTGCGATCGATAGAGTCAACGACCCTTTGACCACGACTGATTGACTTTTCGAGCCACCTGTCAATCGCGATCGACACGTCAATCGCGACTGACAGCCACGACGGACCAGTCAATCGCGACTGACAGCCACGACGGACCTGTCAATCGCGACCGATAGACTTTGCGAACACGTTAGAAGGGCAAATTAGGTCAAATTTTTAGGGCAAAAATAATGGTCTAAATTTTGGCCAAGTGTGGGACAAACACTAGGGTGTAGTATTGCATTACGAGGGCATGACCCAAGTAACCCGAGAATTCCTGTTTGCCTGTTAACCTAGTTTAATCCTGTTTTAGCCCCAAAACCCTGAACTGGCATAAATTTCTCATATGAAATCCGTTTGCCGTGATTTTTGTTTTGTTGGAAAGCTCGCGGGGAGTATTTTGAAGTTGACCATACCCAGGGGGAACAAAATTCAGGGATTTCTAGAGTTGTGTCCAAAAAGTCATAGTGCAAATTGGTGAAGTGTTACATGAATGAAAGTGATTGGTTCTGTCTTTTGAATTTAAGTCTTGAGCTAACGGTGGGCCTTTTACAGGTCCTTTGAGAGCATCAAAGGGTACACAAAGCAAGAGTAAGTGCAGGCTTGGGAACGCGCGTCTTGGGCACACCAGGGCAACAACACAAGGAAAGGAACTCAAGGTTGGAAAACCCGCAACACCCTCTGTCAATTCTTAGTTTAGGCTAAGTGCGGGTAGCATTAGAAGTAATTCCAGGCACATCAAGTTCAAGACAAGAGATAACCTGTGTGTGTGAACGACAACCTTAAAGGAAAAGAACCTAACGTGAAACGACCAAACTAAAGTGCGAAAGTAAACTCAAGTATTCCTAACGACGTGATATCAGACAAGAGTATAAACACGATAATCAACATAAAAAGGGGATTAAGTAATTGATACAAAGGACTCAGAAACGTGGTTGTACCTGGGAAAAATTGGGTTAATCAGTTAGGCATATGAACCTTAGATCAGGACGACATCTAGTAAGAGATAGACAAAGCCTTAGGTCTTCAGAAGCTAGCGTCAATCATACTGCGAGGTCTTGGGCCCAGCAGCTGAGTCACCACTCGCATTACCCTAGCTCTGATACCAGTGAATCAGAGATGTCTCAAGGCATGGACAGACCTCGGGAAGTTCAGGAGTGCCATACTTGCACAGGGTAGAAGGCCCATACAAAACGTAGTTGGAATACCTTAGGACCAACCGATTAGGTGCCAGCATCTATGAGGACGGCCTAGGAAAATCTGTGGTACAGATTAAGAATCCTGATCAATCCATTGGACTAGAGCGCCCAGCTGTCAAGTTTGAAAACGGAGCATACTTGGACAAAGAAGGAACCATATACGTAGTCACCAGTCACCCAGATAGGACGGACGAATTTGGAAATGTGACCTCAGAAGCAGACTTAGGTGACCTAGAGCAAGGAAACATGGGTACAGAACCTAGAACCCCTCGAGGCAAATCGGTTCTCACTAGGATTATCACACCAGAGTGGATTCCCCTTGATAATAAGAGCATAGATTTGCTCCTCAATCGAGAAACTGATGAAGCCTTTTGGAGGTATAAATCTGATCAGCCAACTGATATAGGAACAATCATGATCTATGAGTTTAAGGATCCTGATAGTCCAGGCAGAGTGACCTACCTAGATCACGCCTCAGAGAGGATCTTTGTGGTCACAGAAAATGATAGGCATGCTTACACTTGGAAGGGTGAATTCGTTTTCCCCCAGCCAAGATCGAACGTGTCCTTTGGTCACCTAGGAGCTGGAACCTCCCACGCTCACGGAACTCAAAGAGACAGACATAGAGAAAGGCCGGAGGTGAGCTTTGCCAACTCAGGGGGCAGAGAAAGAACGAGAATGGAAACAAATAGAGTAGAACCTGAGATACTGAGAGCTCACAGGAATCAAAGAAATGCGGATGAGTTCCCTCTACCACGACCTAGAGAGCACACAAGGACTCTGAGACCGACTCAGCTAGTTAAGTCCATGAAGAACTACTTCGATGGCACTGGAGATCCATACGATCATGTGGCTGAGTTTAGGCAAGTCTTGAGAGCTGAACAAGTGGAGGATCTATTCACGCAGTACAATGCCTTTGGTCTAACCCTTAGGAACACTGCCCTGACATGGTTTCAGCCACTAAACGAGAGACAGTTCAGGAGCATAGACCAACTCCTAGAGGCTTTCATCATTGAATTTTCTAAGAGTGGCATAAGACATAATACCTCCTCACTGATTCACAACTTCAAGCAAACCCCTCAAGAGACCGTGAGACTTGCAGGAAAGAGATTTAGGCAATATCTTGAAAGATGCCCTGTCCCTGAGTTACCCACACCAGCTAAGCAAGTGGCTTTATTCTTGGATGGATTGCTAAGTACCAAATTGAGATCTTATGTGTACTTGAAGGACCCTAGGACCATAGAAGAGTGTGTACACATGTGCATTGACATTGAGGATAACCTAGGGGAGGAGTTAGAGCTTTCCAAGATATACAAAGATTCAGATAGTGCCTCTAGCCTCTCTTCCAAGCAATCCACATCGATTGAGGAACTTGCAGAGAAAGTTGCTCAGAAACTAGGTGTCTCTAGTAAACAAATCCCAAGGTTCGCCCCTGTGAAAAGGTGCTATACTTGTGGTGGCGACCACATGGCGAACGTATGTCCTATTATGGCTCAGCCCCAAGTAAATCCTAGTAGCCAGTATTGCACCATAGAACGGAGGTACACCAATCACACCGCACAAGATTGCCCCTACAATAAGCAAACAGTTAGGCAAACTTACCCTCAACCCTATCCACCGCAGGGAAGATACCAGAACCCGTACCCTCCACAGCCATATGGCAGGCCACAACAACCTTATCAGCAACCCTACCAAAACCAACAAAGGCCTCAGCCTGTGCTAGCACAACAACCCCCAGCTCCAGCTTATGTGATTCCGATAAAGTATACTGCTGCAGAAGAGAACCTGAATAGAGCTATAGTCCCCGTAACATCATTGCTTTCTGAAAGTGACCCGAGTGACCATAGCTTTGATTCTACACATGTTGATAGCCCCCAGGCCTACTACATGCAGTCTCCTGAGCATGGTGAGTCTTACTATAGTGAAGAGCCAAATGAACCTAGTTGGGAGTCAGATTACACAAACATCATGTATGCAAACCCCAACCCTAGGCCTCAACCTAGGCAGGTAAGACCCCCATTCCCTAGAGGACCATGCTACAGATGTCAGGGAGATCACCTCATTCGTGATTGTCCCTTACCTCCACTCACACAACCCCAGTCAGTAACAATTCAGGGCTTTTGCCAAGAATGTGGAAAGGAGCATCTTTTACGAGATTGCCCTAAGAATCCTAATAATATGCCAAAAATCACTCCTATTAACGTTATTGGGTTGGTGGTAGACTCCACAGGAAGTGTGACATCCACCGCACCAGTACAGGTAGTGACTAGAGCTCAGGCATTGCAGCAGAACCAAGGGGTAAACCAGGATAAGAACCCAGAGGCTAGTGAAACCGAGAGCGTGACAAAGAAAAGGACTGGAGCGTGGAAAGATAGTCGGGAAAGAATGAAAAGACAATGGGCTAAAAAGATGAGTGAACTTGAGGAAAGCATAAGGGAAACCAAAGCCAGGATAACTGAACTCACATCTCAAACTCCCTCTCACACTACCCCACCACCACCATTCCCATCGCCATCCAACCCGCCACCTTCCAACCCACCTCATACGATTCCACCACCCCCTAGAGTAGGATCAGTATTAGCTGATCCCACTCCTGAAGACATAGACATGATGCTTAAAGCATATCAGGCCAGAATCCAAGAAGGGCCAAATGTAACGGATCATGACAAGTGCTACCCTAGAGCTGACCTAGAGATAGAAAGAACCAAGCTTTGCGCGAAAATGGTCGCATTGGCTCAGACTATGTTTGAAGCCAGTCGCCTTTTCAATTACTCGGGCTCAGCCAAGACGCAATTACACTTGGATGGACTTCTAGAGAAGTTAGAGGGCATAATTGCAAGATCCGCCAAGGAAGAAAAAAATCAAGAAAGGGATAAAGCAAGCAAAAACATGACCCATCCCCCATCAAAAGCTTATGTGCCCAATTCCACTGAACCAGACAACCCCCCCTCCCTAGAAAGAATAGAAAATCTAATGGCACAATCACAAAAGGAACCAGCCTCTCAACACAAGGACAAGGCAAGTGAAAGAGTAAGCATTCCTGCTCAGGAAGCCTATGTGCCTGAAGCCTATGTGCCTAACTCTACGGAGCCAGACACATCATCTTCTATGAATCGGTTCATACCAGAATTCCTACGCGAGATTCAAGAAGACAAATGGGCTAAAGAAAGTGAAGTCCCTCCTCCCATTGAACTTGTGGATGAGGCACATGACCAATTCCCACAAGACATCCCATCCATTTATGGAGAGCAGGAGAGCACCCAATCTCAAGAAAGATTAGACTTCGAGTCTAATTCTTTACAAGAACTACCCCATTTCACAGGCCCATGGGAAGCAAAGTCCACCTGTATGAGAGCACCTACAGTCATGGTAAGAAACGAAGATTCAGTCATACCTAGGAACACAGAGGTAGTGAAGAACACCAAAGTGCAGTGCAACCTCACTTTGGAAGAGCTGCTTAAGGTGAGACCAGAAGTGTGGAAACATGTAGCCAATCAAGTGCCCGAGATAGCAAAACCTCGTTCCCAGGTAGGATCACATAGGACAGTGCCAGAGATACCCTTGGATAAGATAGGAGATATGTGTGAAGGTGAAGAAGGGAACACCTATCTTCCCATTACCTACCAGGAGTACTCCACCAAGGCAATTTTGGACTCAGGCGCAGGAGTTGCAATTGCCACCACTTCCCTATGGAAGCATTGGGGCAAGCCAGCACTCAGGCCAATGAGAATGAAATTGCAGATGGCCGATGGGCATATTGAAAGGCCCTTAGGATTGCTAGAAGGAATAACTCTCACCACTTGTGGTGTCGAGTTCGAGCATACATTTGCTATATGTGATTTTAGCAAGAACCATGCCTATGAAATGATCTTGGGACGACCTTTTATGCGACAGTTGCAAGTGGTACAGGATTGGGGAACCAATTCTTTGTACCTGCAGCACTTAGGTGTTACGACCAAAGTGAATCTCAAAGATTACTCTCATAGAGATGTCCCTCCCATCCAATGGAATCCCATCCATAGAGCCAAAGATGATACAGAATTAGTGCATTCCATAGGATCAGGGTCCTCATGGATGCATGAAGACACTCACTTATGGATGTGCAAAGTAGCAGTAGAAGAAGAGAAGAGAGAAAAAGCCAGGGAGATAGGTGCAAAAGAAACCCATAGATCCATTCAAGACCCAGCCTATGCACCTGTAGTCTTTCCTGACGAAGAATTTGAACCCCATGGCTGGGCAGAAATCCTAGCAACAATGGATGTAGCCATCAATGAAGAACAATGGACACCCCACTGTGATGAAGATGGCTATGACATTTCAGTCTTCTCCATAGAGCCAATCATGGGAGAGGCAGTTCTAGAAGAATGCGAACCTAGCCCTGATGCATTTGAAGATGCGAGTGACTCCGATCTAGAGTTAATCATCATGGACCCACCTTTTGCATCAGATGAAGAATACTTCCATGAAGTAGAATTTCAACCCCAGAGGCATGGAGAGCTTACAAATGATGTAAGATTAGCCACACATGTGACCCCGAAGGAAGAAGGAAAGAAATGAAAGAAGAGAGAAGTCTCACCAGAAGAGGAAGAATCTTTGTTTGAGGTCCCGGAAAATTTTAAGAAGTATGAGATAGACGACAGGAGAGTTATGATAAGAATGCCTAAACGAGAGGCACAATCAGGAGAAGCCTATGATAACAAAGAAACCACCAAGAAAATAGTAGTGGCCCTAGAAGAAGGAGAGGAGAGATGCACGTACATAGGCCATGATCTAACAGAGGAAGAAGAGCATGCAATAATAGCCTTGCTAAGAGAATACAGAGATGTATTCGCTTGGAGTTACAAGGATTTGAAAGGAGTGGACCCTGACATATGCTCACACACTATCCCCATGACCTCAGATGCCAAACCCTCTAAGCAAAAGCCATATACATATAATGATAATTATGCTGCCAAGATCAAAGAAGAGATAGATAGGCTGGTAACTAAGTCGCAACAACGGTCTCAACTTCCTATTAGTAATCAACGACTTGATGCTAATAAGAGGACTCCTAAAACCTCTATTGAGAAAGTGAAATCCATTTGGGTACTGAAGAAGTCGATGAAGGCTGACCCACAATCAAGACAAATTTGGGTGCCTAAGGCTTGCTTGCGGGCTCAACTAACCCCACACAATTCACATCATACACGATAGGGTTCACTCGCTCAAGCAGTCGCTACCCACTCTTGTCTGATACACTCGAACACACTGCCACCTAGAAGCACGCACAGACTCACTCGTAAATGGGTCCCAATGACACAACAACTCCCAGCAGAATTACTCATGCAACCCTCCCGAATCTCCACAAAACCAAGACCAAAAGCCATTCATGGTGTTTGGCAACCCAAGACTTGTAATAAACCCCCCGACCCCAATCTGTGAATTCATCTCCACTTACTAACTGCAGTAGTCAGACAGTGCATCTTTCCATCTAGCTCCTAGGACTATCTAGGCATTAACTACACACACTGTCATCGTGCACTTACTGACCACTGACTCATCATCTACCTCATGTTAATGTTGTAACGGGGACAACAACGGGTTTATTCTGTCCATTACAATGTTAACACATGGTTCTATATTCTCACAGAACCAACAAGCAAGCAAGGCCATGGCAGAAGCCGGAGGTGCCAGTTCTCACGCCGGATCCAACGCACAGATTGTGGATATAGAAACACTCCTCCTCGAACCACATCTCACCGAAAGACCGCAAGAACTTCAAGCTGTGCATGTACTCCCAGTTCAGGATCCTCCCCAGGGGCACACCTCTCAAGTGGGCAAACACGCTCATTGGTTCAGTGATGTTGCAGGACCATTGGGTGATGGAACCTTTTTTTGGGAAGCTGAATTGGAGTTTAATGGTAAATGGGGACGCTACCATTTTTTCACGCGCGAATTTGAGAGCTATCAGAATGCCGAAGTAATGCGTTTGGTATGGACCAAAGCTGGCCTGGACAGTTATTTCAGGGCCCACTTACCGAAGCCAGATTTCTTACGTTGTTCTTATCTTATCAGTACTATCACTCCTAGCAGGGCCAAGGGGGGCGACAGCACTTTTGTGTTACCCTCACTATTGCCGGGCCACGAACTTAAAAGATTCAAACTGACCCTCAATCTGGTACGAGAAGCATTGGGCATGTATGGTATGCACATTCCTACTGAAAAGGAAACAATGGTTCCATGCAGAATGAAACATAAAGATCTCAATAAGCTGAAGGATATGGTCGCAATGACACCGACCATCGCTCTTCACCTACGGACCGTCATGCAGCATTTTGCTTTCCCCACCCAAGAAAGATTCACCATGCCCCCAAAGAAGATATGGTTTAGCTTGTATTTGGCAAAGACAGAAAACCTCCCTATCAACATACCACATTGGATCATAGATCAGATCCACCTAGCCCATCAACGGTGGAACAAGAAGCAGAAAAATGTGCTCCACGGGTGTTGTGCTCTGACCAAGATAATCTATCGATGTCTAGCCTATGACGTGCCTATTCAGCGGGCACTCGTATGGTCCCGGGCCCAGGAGTTCCAGAGAAGGCTATCAGCGGCAGATCCTCCATCAAAGAAGATGAGAGGGGGAGTCCAATTACCCTGCGCTCAACCAAGGGGAGCCACCACTACACCAGAAATTACCCCTCCCCAGACACGACGCATTAGACCATTCACCATTCGGCTACCAAGACCAAGTACAGAGGGACCCAATCTGGTGTTCCCACCCGTCCCATCAGATTTGGAATTTCCACAGGGCTTTACTCTCAATGATCTCACTGATGAAGAAGTGGCTAGACTAATCTACGACTCTAATCTCGAGACGGAAACAGAGCGAGCTCAGGAACCACAACCCCATACAACAACATCAGCCCCCACCCGACCGCAAGTTGTAGAAGTCGACGTCAATGAACAAGAGACCGAACAAGAGGAAGAAGCCTACGAAGAACAAGAGTATGATGAACTTTCAGAGTTAGCAAGTGCCCCCGCGTATTCGGCACAAATAAAAAGACTATATCGAACCATGCAGCTAGTTCAAGAACAACATAAAATGTCACTTGAAGCAGGCAAGAAACTCATGAACCAATTGCTGGCAGAGGAAGGTGTGGATGATATGTTCATCGAGTCCATCAACCTACATGCAGATGCAGTAGGATTGGATGAGGCCATTCATGAGGCAATGGCCTACATTCACCGATTTGAGAAAAGAGTTCCCGCCCGTCCCATGAGGTCCGGGAAACAAATTCATATCAACGTATCAGCACCAGGAGATACAACGCAAGCAGACGAACATCAGGAAGCACCACTGTCACCACCCTCCCCACCTCTCACTACACAACTCGCTCCACCACATGACACTATCACCACCACGTCCACTACCACCACAATTGTCATGGGAATTCCACTCTCTCCGGGAATCTAATTCGGGGGAGCCACCATGCCCACTTTCACCACTCTCTTCACTAACGTCACTTCCACCCCACCCACGATCCCCATTTACACGGTCACTCAAACATTTGACACTATGGAAACATCTCCTGCCACTGCACCGCTCCCTCCCCCCATGCAACCTCCGTCTCCCATACCCCCTCCACCCACATCTCCACTTGCATCCACATCATTCACAACTCCCTTTCCCGCCCCCATTCCCCCTGCATCTTCACCTCTCCCTGCATCATTTAATGTAAATAGTATATTTCTAGCATTAAATCAATGTGTATATCAACTTCAGAATGAGTACAGAGCTCTTGATGACCGGTATCAACAACTGACAACAAATCACCAGAACTTATAAAGGCAACTTACAATTCTTGAAGAGGAAAATGCAGATGTGAATAACCGTTATACGACGCTTGAGCAGACTCACCAAACACTACTGGAGGCACCCCCACCATCGAAAGAATCAGGCGTCAAACAACTAGAAGCCTTGCTCGAAGTATACCAGGCCGATAACCTACGAGTCAGACGTAACTTGGCGCTACTCAGGAAACATATGGCCACAACACTTGAAGAGAACAAGAGACTGCAGAAACAAAATGAAGAGAATCTGGAAGCGGCAATGGAAGGCTCTCCCCACGAAATTGATCCAGAGCAGTTTAAAGCCGTACCTTCAGAGACAATGAAGACCATCTTAGAAAGCTATGCAGATCTATTAGATGCTCATGATGAGTTGGAAAGGGAGCGTGATGAGCTGTGTGGCCAGCTCAAGGAACAGGAGGCTCCAACCAAAGTAATAGAGTCGACCTCGACTTCAGAGGAAGTGAAGGCATTGACAGAGCAGGTGGTTGAGCTCCAGAAAAAGTTACTAGAGTATGAAAGACAACCCTCTCCAGTTATTGAACCTGAGCCAGAAGACTTGGTTCCCATTGAGGTAGATGATTCGTACGAGGAACCATACGTTCCTATGCCAATGCCAGGAGGGCAACGAACCTCAGAGGGACTAGACACCTTGGAAGTAGAAGCACCCGAGTGGCTTCAGACACTGGAAAAGACAGCGAACACCCACGAAGAACGGGTGGCCATTCAGATCCAATCACTAGCAAACCTAGAAGAAACTGTCATAAAGTCAGAATATTTCAGAAGCATGTCTCATCATAGATGGATCGGCACCAATAATGACCAATATGTGCCATACTGCATACTTTTGGCCGATTACAACGCCGAGATTCAACGACAATGCGGCAAGCCTCCCACA
>CM035432.1:91123517-91128517 GCA_020310875.1 Ceratopteris richardii
TATCCATTTGTTATGATTTTGGTGTCATTGGGTAGCTATCAGAGGGCTCTAAAGTAGAACCAAGTTTGAGATTCATTCTCTGCATAATCTCTGAGAAAAGCTTGCTGGAGTGAAGTGAGGTCTCTGCTTGACTAGCAGTTGTGAGCATTCAACTAGCTCATGTTGTAGACATTGTTTCTCTTTGTGTAAGCATCCATTTGAAGTAAACTTTGTCTTGTTGGAAAGCTCTTGGGGTCTTCTAGAGGTCTACAAAAGCTCACTGGAGTTCTCTGCATAAGCTCTGAGTATGAGCACTTTTGGTGTGCAGAGGTCAAAGAAGGATACCTGTGGAGGTCATTCGCGCTTTGTCATTGCTTAGTGGTTGAGATACTTCCCCCATGAGTGGTATCAGAGCATTTGGGAATCTTGGAGGCATCACATACAAGCAAGAAGACCTCTTGGAGTTGGTGGTTGAATATTTGCATCAACAAAAGCTTCTTGGAGGTAGCTCACATCAAGGGGGAGCTATTCTACTCAAAGTTTCAAGAGCACAAGGTGTCCATCTAAGGAAAGCTTTGGATTGAGGTAACCTCAGAGCCTCATTTTCATTTTACACACATTTGAGCATTAGCCAAGGGCTAGATATGGGAGACTTCAACACTCAAATTGAAAATCTATACAAAGGGAACTATCAACCATGGAGATTTTGGGTCTCCAACTATCTTATGGGCAAGGGCCTTTGGGGGTTGATTAGTGGAAGTGAACCAAGACCTAGGTTGGATGAGAATCCAACCAATGAACAGAGAAGGGCCTTTAGGGAATGGAATGAAAGAGACAAGAGGGTTATCTTTATCCTTTCCCAACACATTAGCAATAGCATGATCGGCCATATCCAAGACTTGGATTCAAGCATGAATGTATGGGAGACACTTGAAAGGCTTTATTCAACAAGCACCAAAGCAAGGAAGATCCAACTCAAGAATGAGCTCAACAACCTTAGGAAGAGTTCAGGGAGTAGCATAAATGACTACATACTTAAGGTCAAGGATTTATAAGATGCATTGGGATCCATTGGAAGCCACGTAGACGATGACGATCTTGTGGCTTATACTCTCAATGGTTTGAGAGATGATGAGAAGTGGAAACCCTTTACCACTTCAGTATATGTAAGGGATAATCTTCCCGATTTTGAGCAATTGGTTGCTCTCATGGTCACCGAAGAAATGAACATAGGTTGAAGTTCAACTAAAAGCAAGGATGCATAAGTTTTCTATGCAGGTAATCAAAGGGGCAAAGGAAGACGAGGACAAGGAAGGGGCAAAGGAAGGTTTGGAGGAAGGCAAGGCCACTCAAGCAATCAAGGACATGACCAAGGCACCTCATCACAAAGAGAGAGAGGAAGAACAAGAGAAAGAGGAGGACGATATCAACAAAACAGGAATCAAGATGGCGAAGGATGTTACATATGTGGCAAGTTTGGCCACTATGCTAGGCATTGCTACCAAGGAGGAAACCAAAGGAGCTATAATCAAGGTTCTTCATACAAAGGCCAAGGTAATTATGCTTCTACAAGTTCAGAAAATGACAATCTCTTGATGATGCACATGAATGGGAATTCAAGCAAAGTAGATAACACTTGGTATATTGATAGTGGATCTAGCAACCATATGAGTTGCAATTCTTCTTGGTTTACTAATCTACATGTTCCCAAAGGTAAAGGACATGTAGAAACAGGTGATGATACAACCCATGAGATCTCCCATGTTGGAGATGTAGCTTTGGATGACAAGGAGGAAGGAAGATGTCTCAAGGATGTCTTGCATGTACCTACCATCACAAAGAACTTGGTGTACGTTGGGCAAATGGTTGAAAGAGGCTATCAAGTAAGGTTCAACAAAGGTGGATGCTTTGTGGAGAACCCTAAGCAAGGTTACAAGGTCATAGCAAGAGGAAAGAAGCAAGGGAGACTCTTCACTTTGGAGGTAAATTCTCATTCCACTCAACATGTCTACTTCACATATGGAAACAAGAGGATTTCGGAGTTGGACTTGTGGCACAAGAGGATAGGTCACATCAACATACAAAGAATGAAGGAAATGCAATTCAAGAGGCTGGTTAAAGGTCTTCCCAACTTCCAAGGACAAGGTATGAAGCATTTATGTGAATCTTGTCAACTAGGGAAGCAAGCGAGACTTCCATTCAAGAAGAGTGGCTACATAAGCCAACATCCATTGGAGTTGATACATACAGACGTGTGGGGGCCAACCAAAGAGCAATCCATTGGAGGTAACAAGTACTTTGTCACTTTTATAGTTGATTGCACAAGGATGGTTTGGGTTTATTTCATAAAAAACAAATCAGATGTGTTTACATGTTTCAAAGCATTCAAGGCAATGGTAGAAAAGGAAACAAGTACATATATCAAGAAGCTAAGGTCCGATGGAGGGGGAGAATATTTCTCCAATGAGTTTTCTGATTTTTTAATGGATCAAGGCATCAAGAGGCAAGTAACATGCAGGTACACACCCCAACAAAATGGAGTAGCAGAGAGAAAGAATAGATACATTGCCGAGATCGCTAGAGCAATGCTTAATGAGATGAATGTACCTAACATGTTTTGGAGTGATGCAGCAAATAGTGCCGTGTATCTTATGAATAGGGCTCCTACCTCAGGGATCCATGGCTTGACACCATATCAAGCCTATTATGGTAAGAAACCTGATCTTTCCCACTTGAAGATATTTGGATGTACTTGTTATGTACATGTGCCAAGTGAATTGAGGCACAAGCTACAACCAAAGGCAGAAAAGTGTGTGTTTCTAGGATATTCAAATGATCATAAAGGTTACAGGTGCTTCAACTCAAACACAAAGGACTTGAGGATATCAAGGGATGTAGCATTTGATGAGCTACTCCCTTGGTATAAGAAGTATGATTGTATGCAGGACTATGAAGAAGAAAAGCATGGACATGATGAAGAACAAATCGACCTAGAGCTAAGCGGCCCAAGGTGTTCCATCAATGAAGATAGTTCAAGCATGAACTCACCATGGAGGGGGAGATCTTCATCAAGCTATGAAGCACAATCAATCAACAAAGGCAAAGCAACATTGGTGGAGTTGGATGAAGAAGGTAATGAAGTTAAAGATGATGAAGGACACATGATGGAGAAAGAAGCCACATCAAAGAAAGAGATCAAGTTCCCAAGGCAAAGGAGGTTTATTCCTCCAAAAGGTGAAGAAAGGAAGTCTTCTAGAGTTAAGTATCCAACTCAAAGGTTTACTTATGATTCATACATGGCAACACATTATGCATATATGAACAAAGTAGTAGAAGATCATGAGCCCGATTGCTATGAAGATGCAAGCAGGTACACCAAATGGAAAGAGGCAATGCAAGAAGAGATCGACGCACTTGAGGAAAATCAAACATGGACTCTAGTGCCCAAGAAGGAGAACATGAAGGTAATAGGTAATAAGTGGGTGTATAAAGTAAAGAGGAATTCAGATGGATCTATTTCTAGGTTCAAAGCAAGATTGGTGGCCAAGGGTTTTGCACAAACCTATGGAGTGGACTTTGAAGAGACATTCAGCCCCGTGACAAAGATGAGCACCATTAGGACACTCATTGCAATGGCTGCTAGCAAAGGATGGAAGCTTTTCCAATTGGATATCAAGAATGCCTTTCTCAATGGAGACTTGGAAGAAGAGGTATACATGGAGCAACCACTAGGTTTTGTTCATAAAGAGTTTCCACATTATGTTTGTAGGTTGAAGAAGGCACTTTATGGCCTAAAGAAAGCTCCAAGGGCTTGGAACCAAAGATTGGTGGACTATTTGATCAAATGTGGTTACAATCAATGCAAGGCGGATCCATCTCTCTTCATCAAACAAAGAGGAGAACTTGTAGTCTACATGTGTGTGTACGTAGATGATCTTATCATTATAGGTAATGATACAAAGGGCATTGAGGAGATCAAGGCAAAGCTTGGAAAGGAGTTTAGGATATCTGATCTTGGAGATCTTAGGTATTTTCTTGGCATTGAAGTTGTATACAAAGAAGAAGGTATTATGCTCATACAAAGGAATGATATTCTAGACCTACTTGAGAGGTTTGGAATGCTACATTGCAAGCCTATTTCAAATCCCATGGAAGTTAATGTAAAGCTAAGCTCCATTGGTGGAGAGCCATTAGAGGATGTAGCTTTTTATCGCTCTATTGTAGGCTCTTTCAATTATGCCACAATAACTAGGCCTGACATAGCATATGGAGTTGGACTGTTATCACAATTTATGCATAGTCCAAGGACTACACACTTGCAAGTTGCAAGAAGAATGTTACGATATCTCAAGGCCACTATAAATGAAGGATTGTTCTATTCATTTGATGATGATATGCAGGTCAAAGCTTATTCTGATGCGGATTGGGCCGGTTCCAAGGAGGATAGAAGAAGTACAAGTGGCTACCTAGTCATGCTAGGTAGCAAGATCATCTCATGGATTTCAAAGAAGCAACCCACTGTGGCATTATCTTCCACCGAGGCTGAGTATAGAGCTTTGGCTCAAGTCACATGTGAGCTAATGTGGATTAAGAAGTTAGTTATGGAGCTTAATTTGCAGGTTCACACATATCCAATTTTTTGTGACAATATGAGTAGCATTCATCTAGCATCGAATCCTGTCTATCATGCTAGAACCAAGCATATTGAAGTGCACTATCACTTCATAAGGGAAAAGGTGATATCAAAGGAAGTTTCAGTACATCATATTGGTACCAAGGACCAAGTTGCCGACATGTTTACAAAGGCTTTGGATGGAATGAAGATTTATAAATTCAAGCAAAGCATCAACATGAAGGAGCTTGGATGAGGATGAAGAATTGAAGCTTGAGCGGGAGTGTTAAAAGTCAAGCTTCAAGCTACAAATTCGTGGAGAATATTTTATGGACATGTGGAGCAATCAAAGGAAGCCAAAAGCCATGAGATTCCATCAAGATAAGTCACTCAACCACTCCCCAATTCA
>CM035432.1:91141017-91143517 GCA_020310875.1 Ceratopteris richardii
GGTTGGGTAAGACATAAACTTCAGGGCCATTGGGCGACCGTTCAAGGAAAAACTAAAGGCCTTATGGCACTGCACGACTTCCCGATAGAGGCTTAATGGGGGGAGTTTTGATGAGGGCTTGCCCCTTTTTGTGGTCTTCAAGGTGACTATCCCTGTGGCCTATAGAGCCAAGAGAGTAGGACTTCTGGTCGTGGGGATATTGTTGGATTATATATGTTGCTATCTATTTTATATGTCTTTACTACATTTATCTATACTGACTCCACTTGTAAAAGCTATATAAGCATGGCCTATGTTGAGCTTTACATAGCATTGCACACTAGTGAGCCCTCCCTGTAGAGTCTATCTAGATCATCATCTAAGATCCACATCAGGAGCTATAGGAAGACAGTACCATCATGGTAGCTACAATACTCTTGGCAATTGGACAATTTGAGTTCTCTATCTCTTAGTCTACATCTATATTTGTTTGCATTTTTCTCTCAAATTTGTATATTAATCTATTCAATTGCGCGATTATTTTCTTACATGGTATCAGAGCTCAAGAGGCTTTGAATGGTGCAAAAGCAAGAACACAAAGGTTTCCATGACAAAAGAGAGAAGATGTCAAGTGGTGCATCATCATTTTCAATTAGGAATCAAGGTGGTTTGTCAATAGGAGTAGGTGGAGTACATATAGGAGCAGCAATGATGCCGGTCCTCTTATTGCTATGGATATAACCATCAGCCTTCATGAAAGGTAAACTTGATGGTACAAAATACACCATATGGAAGTTTAAAATCACTTCTATAATTGATTTATATGAGCTTCTAGAGATTGTTCTTGTGATTGATCATAAGCCCCAAGAAACACCTAATCCAAATAATCCTCGTTGAATGATTGCTCCTGATATTTGTCTTCTATGTGCTTGGCAATGTAGAAATGCAAATGCACTTTGTGTTCTAGTTACAAGTACTACTGATAGTGTTTTGAATCCCATTTAACATACTACCAAGGTGTGTGAAGCATGGAAAATATTGAGAAATCAATATGAAACTCGTAATAAGACACAACTTTAGAACTTGGAGAATTAGCAACAAAAAGGTTTGCGGAAGTTATAGAGGTGTTTATCACTTGCATAAAGAATCTACAAGATCAAATGGTGGGAGCAGGTGTGCAAAAGACAAGTGAGGAGCTAGCTCGACATTGTATTCGAGTATGTCCACCAAAGTTTGATGGTTTGGTAACTACAAAGAGGATATGTGGCTCAAGGCAAGGAGTGGTGGCAATAAGGAGATGTTGCATTCACAACAAATTTCAAAGGAGACAAAGTAGACTCTTCAAAAGATGGAGACAAAAAGAAGAATGTCAAAAAGAAGTTCAAGGGAAAGTGTTTCCATTACAAGAAGAAAGGCCACATAATCCAAGATTGTCACATCAAGAAGGCAAAAGGGAAGAATGGCTCTTGAAAAGGTGGCAAGGGCAAGGAATCTACCAACACTGCAAAAACATAGCTTGAGTTATTTGTTATGGTAGAGGAGGTATGCTCCTTGACTAAAGATTCACAAACACATGACTCATGGGTGTTGGCCAGTGGTGTCTGTTGTCAAATGATGATCAGTAAGGACCTTTAGAGTTCCTTACAACATCTAAAGGAACCCATCATAGTAAAGGTAGGCAACAATGCAAGATGTCTTGCAAAGGATGAAGGTACAATTTCTTTCATCAACTCAAATGGGGATGTCAAAAAGCTTTCAAATGTGTTGTATGTTCCACACACCAAAAAAAATCTACTTCTAATAGATTCTATTACGAATCAAGGCCATCAAGCATCTTTTAGTAAAAGAGGAGCTAAGATTATGGACAATAACAACAATGTTGTTGGGACCGGCATAAGGAGGAACAATGTGTATGAGTTGTCTTTTGTTACATCCACTACAAGTGTGGGCAAAAATATGCTATGGCATGAGAGATTTGGCGACATCAAATACCATGTACTAAAGGAGATGCATCACAAGGGTATGGTTGTGCACCTACCATTGCTTGCAGAAATGAAGGAACCATGTGAAGCTTGCATGAGGGGCAAGCAATAGAGGAAGGAATTTTCACAAGAAAGCAAGAAGAGAGAAAGCTATCCTCTAGAGTTGGTGCATGCTGACTTGTGTGGAAAAATGCCTACACAAGCCTTGGGTGGATCTTCCTACTTCATCTTACTTGTCGAAGACTGTAGAAGGAAGATGTGGCTCTACTTCCTTCATGATAAGGCTCAAGCTTTTGGTAATCTTAAAGAATGGCTTCAGCTTGTTGAAACCGAAATAGGGAAGAAGATGAAGAAAAATCAAGACAGATGGTGGTGTGTTCACATCAACATAGTTCGACGATTTCTGCAAGAGTAAAGGAATCAAGAATCAACTCACAGTGGCACATAGCCCTCAATTGAACAATGTTGCAGAATGTTGGAATCGAACCATCATGGAGATGGAAAGGTGCATGTTGAAGGGAAAGGGTTTGCCTAATCAA
>CM035432.1:91151017-91178517 GCA_020310875.1 Ceratopteris richardii
AAGAGTAAGTGCAGGCTTGGGAACGCGCGTCCTGGGCACACCAGGGCAACAACACAAGGAAAGGAACTCAAGGTTGGAAAACCCGCAACACCCTCTGTCAATTCTTAGTTTAGGCTAAGTGCGGGTAGCATTAGAAGTAATTCCAGGCAACGATAGGCACGAGATAAATCAAAAACTATCTAAGGAATCAAGTTCAAGACAAGAGATAACCTGTGTTGGTGAACGACAACCTTAAAGGAAAAGAACCTAACGTGAAACGACCAAACTAAAGTGCGAAAGTAAACTCAAGTATTCCTAACGACGTGATATCAGACAAGAGTATAAACACGATAATCAACATAAAAAGGGGATTAAGTAATTGATACAAAGGACTCAGAAACATGGTTGTACCTGGGAAAAATTGGGTTAATCAGTTAGGCATATGAACCTTAGATCAGGACGACATCTAGTAAGAGATAGACAAAGCCTTAGGTCTTCATAAGCTAGCGTCAATCATACTGCGAGGTCTTGGGCCCAGCAGCTGAGTCACCACTCGCATTACCCTAGCTCTGATACCAGTGAATCAGAGATGTCTCAAGGCATGGACAGACCTACGGGAAGTTCAGGAGTGCCATACTTGCACAGGGTAGAAGGCCCATACAAAACGTAGTTGGAATACCTTAGGACCAACCGATTAGGTGCCAGCATCTATGAGGACGGCCTAGGAAGATCTGTGGTACAGATTAAGAATCCTGATCAATCCATTGGACTAGAGCGCCCAGCTGTCAAGTTTGAAAACGGAGCATACTTGGACAAAGAAGGAACCATATACGTAGTCACCAGTCACCCAGATAGGACGGACGAATTTGGAAATGTGACCTCAGAAGCAGACTTAGGTGACCTAGAGCAAGGAAACATGGGTATAGAACCTAGAACCCCTCGAGGCAAATCGGTTCTCACTAGGATTATCACACCAGAGTGGATTCCCCAGGATAATAAGAGCATAGATTTGCTCCTCAATCGAGAAACTGATGAAGCCTTTTGGAGGTATAAATCTGATCAGCCAACTGATATAGGAACAATCATGATCTATGAGTTTAAGGATCCTGATAGTCCAGGCAGAGTGACCTACCTAGATCACGCCTCAGAGAGGATCTTTGTGGTCACAGAAAATGATAGGCATGCTTACACTTGGAAGGGTGAATTCGTTTTCCCCCAGCCAAGATCGAATGTGTCCTTTGGTCACCCAGGAGCTGGAACCTCCCACGCTCACGGAACTCAAAGAGACAGACATAGAGAAAGGCCGGAGGTGAGCTTTGCCAACTCAGGGGGCAGAGAAAGAACGAGAATGGAAACAAATAGAGTAGAACCTGAGATACTGAGAGCTCACAGGAATCAAAGAAATGCGGATGAGTTCCCTCTACCACGACCTAGAGAGCACACAAGGACTCTGAGACCGACTCAGCTAGTTAAGTCCATGAAGAACTACTTCGATGGCACTGGAGATCCATACGATCATGTGGCTGAGTTTAGGCAAGTCTTGAGAGCTGAACAAGTGGAGGATCTATTCACGCAGTACAATGCCTTTGGTCTAACCCTTAGGAACACTGCCCTGACATGGTTTCAGCCACTAAACGAGAGACAGTTCAGGAGCATAGACCAACTCCTAGAGGCTTTCATCATTGAATTTTCTAAGAGTGGCATAAGACATAATACCTCCTCACTGATTCACAACTTCAAGCAAACCCCTCAAGAGACCGTGAGACTTGCAGGAAGGAGATTTAGGCAATATCTTGAAAGATGCCCTGTCCCTGAGTTACCCACACCAGCTAAGCAAGTGGCTTTATTCTTGGATGGATTGCTAAGTACCAAATTGAGATCTTATGTGTACTTGAAGGACCCTAGGACCATAGAAGAGTGTGTACACATGTGCATTGACATTGAGGATAACCTAGGGGAGGAGTTAGAGCTTTCCAAGATATACAAAGATTCAGATAGTGCCTCTAGCCTCTCTTCCACGCAATCCACATCGATTGAGGACCTTGCAGAGAAAGTTGCTCAGAAACTAGGTGTCTCTAGTAAACAAATCCCAAGGTTCGCCCCTGTGAAAAGGTGCTATACTTGTGGTGGCGACCACATGGCGAACGTATGTCCCATTATGGCTCAGCCCCAAGTAAATCCTAGTAGCCAATATTGCACCATAGAACGGAGGTACACCAATCACACCGCACAAGATTGCCCCTACAATAAGCAAACAGTTAGGCAAACTTACCCTCAACCCTATCCACCGCAGGGAAGATACCAGAACCCGTACCCTCCACAACCATATGGCAGGCCACAACAACCTTATCAGCAACCCTACCAAAACCAACAAAGGCCTCAGCCTGTGCTAGCACAACAACCCCCAGCTCCAGCTAATGTGATTCGGGTAAAGTATACTGCTGCAGAAGAGAACCTGAATAGAGCTATAGTCCCCGTAACATCATTGCTTTCTGAAAGTGACCCGAGTGACCATAGCTTTGATTCTACACATGTTGATAGCCCCCAGGCCTACTACATGCAGTCTCCTGAGCATGGTGAGTCTTACTATAGTGAAGAGCCAAATGAACCTAGTTGGGAGTCAGATTACACAAACGTCATGTATGCAAACCCCAACCCTAGGCCTCAACCTAGGCAGGTAAGGCCCCCATTCCCTAGAGGACCATGCTACAGATGTCAGGGAGATCACCTCATTCGTGATTGTCCCTTACCTCCACTCACACAACCCCAGTCAGTAACAATTCAGGGCTTTTGCCAAGAATGTGGAAAGGAGCATCTTTTACGAGATTGCCCTAAGAATCCTAATAATATGCCAAAAATCACTCCTATTAACGTTATTGGGTTGGTGGTAGACTCCACAGGAAGTGTGACATCCACCGCACCAGTACAGGTAGTGACTAGAGCTCAGGCATTGCAGCAGAACCAAGGGGTAAACCAGGATAAGAACCCAGAGGCTAGTGAAACCGAGAGCGTGACAAAGAAAAGGACTAGAGCGTGGAAAGATAGTCGGGAAAGAATGAAAAGACAATGGGCTAAAAAGATGAGTGAACTTGAGGAAAGCATAAGGGAAACCAAAGCCAGGATAACTGAACTCACATCTCAAACTCCCTCTCACACTACCCCACCACCACCATTCCCATCGCCATCCAACCCGCCACCTTCCAACCCACCTCATACGATTCCACCACCCCCTAGAGTAGGATCAGTATTAGCTGATCCCACTCCTGAAGACATAGACATGATGCTTAAAGCATATCAGGCCAGAATCCAAGAAGGGCCAAATGTAACGGATCATGACAAGTGCTACCCTAGAGCTGACCTAGAGATAGAAAGAATCAAGCTTTGCACGAAAATGGTCGCATTGGCTCAGACTATGTTTGAAGCCAGTCGCCTTTTCAATTACTCGGGCTCAGCCAAGACGCAATTACACTTGGATGGACTTCTAGAGAAGTTAGAGGGCATAATTGCAAGATCTGCCAAGGAAGAAAAAAATCAAGAAAGGGATAAAGCAAGCAAAAACATGACCCATCCCCCATCAAAAGCTTATGTGCCCAATTCCACTGAACCAGACAACCCCCCCTCCCTAGAAAGAATAGAAAATCTAATGGCACAATCACAAAAGGAACCAGCCTCTCAACACAAGGACAAGGCAAGTGAAAGAGTAAGCATTCCTGCTCAGGAAGCCTATGTGCCTGAAGCCTATGTGCCTAACTCTACGGAGCCAGACACATCATCTTCTATGAATCCGTTCACACCATAATTCCTACGCGAGATTCAAGAAGACAAATGGGCTAAAGAAAGTGAAGTCCCTCCTCCCATTGAACTTGTGGATGAGGCACATGACCAATTTGTAGCTCAATGATGAGTAGCACCTCCTTTAATGTCAATCCGGGAAGACGTGAGGATGGTATGAAGACCTCGAGCAAGTGGCGGCACAAGTGCGTGAGTGAGAAGCACACAAGCATGCACACACATACACACACACGCACACACGGCAAGATAAAGAGTGAGAAGCAATGGAGTTCTTAGATTACTTTCAAAAAACTCTTACAAGTTCGTTTCAATTACAATCTAACCTCAAAAATGAGCTCTCTAGCTCTTTTTATAGTTTTTGACTAGCTTTTGGCCCTGTCCAGACCTAGTGTCCGGCCTAGTTAAAAATTAGGTTCCAGGGCTTATTTGGGGGCTCAAACGAGATCTAAAAAATACGAAAATTGGTACGCAACTACTTCTAAGGCTCCTCAAGCTCAAGGACTCCTTGTCTTGCACAAAATGGAGCTACAAAAATGTGAAATGATATTTACAATGATTGTTAGTGATAAAAATCACTGTTGTTGTAGGGATTTCTTCTAGTGATCTGCCATACATATCTTCGAGCTCCCTACTTGCTCTTCCTCCCTGCATGTCCATCTCTTTGATTTGCATTAATGTCTTGAAAAAATATTGGCCTACTTGCCAGATCTTCTTTGACTGCCCTGTTTGCTTGTGCTGTCCCTTCGCTCTGACTCCCTTCTTTGACTTTCACGTCTTGTAAGTCCTGGTGTACCAAGGCTACTGCCAACACCCCCCCCACTCTCGCGTCTGTCGCCCTCGACAGACCCTTGTCTAGCTGCTTTTTGGACGTAGTATTGTACAACATCGGCGGCGAGGTGGTGTTCTTCTAACCTGAGTCCCCTTGCTAGATCTGTCAGCAATGCATCCCAATTGACTGACCCTGGGACATCTGGATGTGGCACCCATAACTGTTCTGAGTGAATGGTTCGCTCCACAGCAAATAAATGGAGGAGATGTGAGGGTCTGGGTACAAATATTTCTGAGTGGTATTCCCAGAACCCTGTTATGAACATCTCTTCGAATGTTTGTTTAAAGCAGGCTGGGAGGTATTTTATTCTGGCGTGCCAAGCATATATCACCTCTATGGAAGGAGTGGTGCTCATGTCATAAACTAAATCTTGGTTTCCTGTAAGGAATCCGACGCCTGAGAAGTGTGGGTCCTTGATATTCTTGAATGTCCTGAATGTAATAAGCATTAACTCAAAAATTTTCATGCACATCTGGGCCATTACATCAGGGGTGTTCCTTAATCGGATGCTCCAGTGCCGTATAGTGGAAATCATGTAATTGACGGTGGGAGGCCCTTGAGGGGGTGCTAGATAGACGTAGTTTAACCATTTGGCGCATCCCTTGATATTCTTGACTGCAATGGTAAACTCTGGCCATGTGCGTCTGCGGAGTACAGGAACATAACAAGGGTTATATTTAATAAAAAGCGGCATATTCGTCCAGGTGCGAACCATCTCCGGGTAGGTTTCGAGGAGTCGGATCCTCCAAGTGGGTTGATGAATGGATCCTTTTTGAGCGCTCGCTGGGATGTCATCTGGCCCAAATTGTGTAGCAAACGTTGGAGGTTTGCCACATCTTTGTTGAATTTCTGCATTATAGTCCGCCAGGAGTATACAATATGGCACGTATTGATCATCATTGGTTCCGATCCATCTATGGTGGGACATGCTGCGGAAGTATTCTGATTTAAGAATAGTGTCCTCTATCTTTGCCATAGATTGGATTTGAACTGCCACTCGATCTTCATGAGTTGATGCCGTTTTCTCTAGTGTTTGGAGCCACTCAGGTACTTCAATTTCTAACGTATCCATTCCTTCTGCGGTTTGCTCACCACCTGGCATTGGCATAGGAACGTAAGGTTCCTCATACGTCTCATCTACCTCGATGGGTACCAAATCCTCGGGTTCTGGTTCGACAACTGGAGAGGGTTGCCTTTCATGTGTGAGTAATCGTGCCTGTAATTCGGCCACCTGCTCTTTCAATGTCTTGACTTCCTCTGAAGTCGTGGCCGTTTCGGTGATTTTGGGTGCTGTCTGTTGCTCTTGGAGTTGATTGCGCAGCGCATCACGTTCCCTTTCCAAGTCATCATGAGCTTCTAATAGATCTGCATAGCTGTCCAAGATGGTCTTCATTGTCTCTGAGGGCACAGCTTTAAACTGCTCTGGATCAATTTCGTGTGGAGAGCCTTCCATTGCTGCTTCTAGATTTGCTTCATTTTGCTGCTGCAGTCTCTTGTTTTCTTCAAGGGCGGCCGCCATGTGTTTTCTGAGAAGTGCCAGGTTACGCCGGACTTTGAGATTATCGGCTTGGTATACCTCGAGCAAAGCTTCTAGTTGTTTGACACCTGATTCTGTCGATGGTTGGGGTGCCTCCAATAATGTTTGGTGAGCCTGCTCAAGCGTCGTGTAGCGTTGATTCAGTTCTGCATTTTCTGTTTGTAGAATGTGAAATTGTCTTTGTAAGTTCTGATGGTGCGTTTCCAGTTGCTGATACCGGTTGTCCAGAGCTTTGTACTCATTCTGGAGTTGGTATACACATTGATTTAATGCTAAAAATATGTTATTTACATTAAATAATGCTGGGAGGGGTGAAGATGCAGGGGGAATGGGGGCGGGAATGGGAGATGTGAATGATGTGGATGCAAGTGGAGAGGTGGGTGGAGGGGGTATGGGAGATGAAGGTGGCATGGGGGGAGGGAGCGGTGCTGTGGCAGGTGATGTTTCCATCGTGTCAATTGTTTGAGTGACGGTGTAGATGGGGATCGTGGGTGGAGTGGATGTGACGTCGGTGAACAGGGTGGTGAAGGTGGGCATGGTGACTCCCCCGAATTGGATTCCCGGAGAGAGTGGGATGCCCATGACAATGGTGGTGGTAGTGGACGTGGTAGTGCTAGTGTCCTGTGGTGGAGTGAATTGTGTAGTGCGAGGTGGGGATGGTGGTGACAACGGTGCTTCCTGATATTCTTCTGCTTGCGCTGTCTCGCCTGGTGCTGATGTATTGATGTGAATTTGCTTCCCGGACCTCCTAGGACGAACGGGAACCCTTTTCTCAAACCTGTGAATGTAGGCCACTGCCTCATGAATGGCCTCATCCAGTCCTACGGCGTCGGCATGAAGGTTCATGGACTCAATGAACAACTCGTCCACACCTTCCTCAGCTAGCAAGTCGTTCATGAGTCTTTTGCCCTGTTCTAGAGACATCTGATGCTGTTCCTGAACCAGTCGCATGGTTCGATATAGTCTCTTGATTTGTGCCGAATATGCTGGGGCACTTGCTAACTCGGAGAGTTCGTCATATTCTTGATGTTGTTCTTCGTCGGCTTCTTCTTCGTCTCCTCCTGCCTCTTGTTCATCTACATCGACTTCTACAACTTGTGGTTGGGTGGGGGCCGATGTTGTTGTTTGGGGTTGTGGTTCCTGAGCTCGCTCTGCTTCAGCTTCGAGGTTAGAGTCATAGATTAATCTGGCAATTTCTTCATCCGTGAGGTCCTCAAGAGTAAATCCCTGTGGAAATTCCAAATCTGATGGAATGGGTGGAAACACCAGATTAGGCCCCTCTGTGCTTGGTCTTGGTAGCCGGATTGTGAATGGCCTAACTCGTCGTGTCTGGGGAGGGGTGATTTCTGGTGTAGCGGTAGCTCCCCTTGGTTGAGCACAGGGTAGTTGGACTCCCCCCCTCATCTTCTTTGATGGGGGACCTGGTGCTGATAGTCTTCTCTGGAATTCTTGGACTCGGGACCATACGAGTGCCCGCTGAACAGGCACGTCATAAGCCAAGCATCTATAGATTATTCTGGTCAGAGCACAACACCCGTGGAGCACATTCTTCTGTTTCTTGTTCCACCTTTGATACGCTAGGTGGATCTGATCGATGATCCAGTGGGGCACATTGATGGGAAGGCTTTCTGTTTCTGCTAGATATAAACTGAACCATATTTTTTTCGGGGGCATTGTGAATCGTTCCTGGGCGGGGAAAGCAAAATGTTGCATGATGGTTCGCAGGTGAAGCGCAATGGTAGGTGTCATCGCTACCATATCCTTCAACTTATTAAGATCCTTGTGCTTCATTCGACCTGGGACCATGGTTTCCTTTTCTGTTGGGATGTGCATGCCATACATACCCAATGCTTCTCTTACCAGATTGAGGTTCAACTTGAACCTTTTAAGCTCATTACCCGGCAGCAGTGATGGCAACACAAAGGTGCTGTCGCCTCCCTTGGCTCTGCTTGGCGTGATTGTACTGATCAGATATGAACATCGTAAAAAATCCGGCTTTGGTATGTGGGCCCTGAAATAACTGTCCACACCCGCTTTGATCCAAACTGATCTCATGACTTCGGCGTTTTGATAGCTTTCAAACTCTCGTGTGAAAAAGTGGTATCGACCCCATTTGCCATTGAATTCCAATTCTGCTTCCCAGAAATAGGTTCCATCGCCCAGTGGTCTAGCAACATCACTGAACCAATGCGCATGCTTACCTACTTGAGAAGTGTGCCCTTGAGGAGGATCCTGAATGGGGAGCACATGCACGGCTTGAAGTTCTTGCGGTCTTGCGGTGAGACGTGGCTCAAGAAGAAGTGTTTCTATGTCCACAATCTGGGCACCAGATCCGGCTTGAGAACTGGTACCTGCTTCTGCCATGGTCCTGTTTGCTGGTTGGTTCTGTGAGAATATAGAACCAAGTGTTAACATCGTAATGGACAGAATAAATCCGTTGTTGTCCCCGTTACAACATTAACATGAGGTGGATGGTGAGTTAGTGGTTAGTAAGTGCAAGAAGACAGTGTGTGTAGTTAGTGCTTGTGTTGTCCTAGGAAACTACTGCAGTTAGTAAGTGGGCATGAATTTACAAATTGGGGTCGGGGGGTTTATTACAGGTCCTAGGCTGCCAAATGCAGTGAATGGGCTTTGCTTTCGGTTTCGGAGAGTCTCTAGAGAGCTTCCTCGGTGTCGTGGTTTGAAAACGAGGCCTTTTTGGAACCCATTTACAATTGATTACATGCACGCTCTTGGGTCTTGGTGTGTTCTTGAGAGTTGAGAACGAGTGAATACTGGCAGCATGCGTAGCTGCGTTATGCTGTTTAGGTAGTGGCCTCAGCGTAGCTACTTGTGCCATCAAGCAAGCCTTAGGCACCCAAATTTGTCTTGATTGTGGGCTTGCCTTCATCGACTTCTTGGGCACCCAATTAGATTTTACTTTAGCAGAAGAATTTCTAAAAGACTTCTTATTAGCGTCGTGTTGTTGGTCACTAATAAGAGGCTTTGCCCCTGTAGTTGACGGTGGTGCAACCGGTTGTTCGCCTTTCCGCACCCACACCTGGTTTATTTTCTGGGCCATTCTGCTGCGCAGGTACTTTTGATCTCGGACATAGGTAGTACTCTGCTTCTTCTGCCTTTGATCCACCTTGGGTTGCTGCCTCCTTCTAGCCTTTGGAAAAGAAGGGAGTTCCGTTGCATTCCTGACTCCTTTTTTGCGAATATCATTCCTCTGCAACACATAGTTTTGGACAAGAACAGCATGGTCATCTTCATGTGTACCCCTGGAAGGACCAGGAGTCTGTGCCTTTCCTAGTTCCTTGAGTGCTCCATTGTCTAATTCTACCGTAACTCGACTATGATTGATCCAAACCTGGAGAAGTCCACTTCTTAGGTTTAAATTGACTGCTTGGTCATAGATCCAATCTTGACCCAAGATAAGAGGTTCAGTGAGATCCTCATCCTGACACACCAGTACTTTAACTGTCATTGCCTCATCATGAATGTAGAGGGGAAGTTCCACCTCGCCCATGCAAGGGGTTTCCACGCCTCCCAATCCTATGAGATATGCTTCCACAGGATTGACAGTTAACTGCAACTCTTGACAGTATGACAATTTAACAGCACTAGTGGCTGCACCTGAGTCAATCAAGGCTCTTACGGTCCTTGCACTCTTTCCCTGTCCTATATCTAGGGTTACGAAAGGACGTCGATCAGTTATCCTAGGTGAGCTGGTTCCTACGACTTCACACATTGCCATGGGATATCCTTGATCTGCATAGTCATTTGTCCTAGGATGCTCTCTACCTTGCCTACGTAATTTCATCCTTCTGATGCGTTCTAAAGCTTCTGCTTGAGCTTCTTCTCTAACTCGCTTTTCTTCCTCTTTGCGTTTCTTAGCAGTGTTGAGTCGGCTAAGCATTTCCTCCGTGAGGGGTTCCTGATACAACTTGACTCTGCAACCGCTAATATAATTTGGGAGAACATCACCCTCTAATGTGGCCAATTGTACTGCTCCACTTGTGGAGATCCTATTGATGATCATAGGTCCGTAGCCTCTCTTTTCTAGCTTCCTCGCGTGTTGTTTCAGTGTATAGACTAAGACTAGATCTCCCGCTTTCAAGCCTTTATCCTTCACATGGGCATCGAAGTATGCCTTTTGTCTCTTCTTGGCTGCATATATTCCTGCAGCGGCTCTCAGTCTTGTTTCTCCTAATCGTTCAAGATCAAAGATCCTAGAGGAGAGCTCATGACCTGTCCATTCATACTCTTGTGCTACTCTCAATGTAGGAATCAGGAAGTCCAAAGGTAGCACAGCATTTTGGCCAAATACCATCTGAAAGGGAGTGGCTTGGAGTACCGTTTTGTAGGCCACTCGGTATGCCCAAACAGCATGGTGTAGCTGTTTGTCCCAATCAGAGCGTTTAGTGTTCACTAATTTCGTCAGTACATTGCATAAAATCTTATTAGTGCTCTCAGCTTGTCCATTAGCTTGAGGATGATAGGGGGCAGACTTCTTGTGTATTACCAAGAATTCTTGGAGTAGATTTTCAATCACTTCGTTCAAGAAATGAGTGCCTCTATCACTTACAAGCTCTATAGGTAGCCCATATCTCGTGAATACATTCTCAAACAAGAATTTGGCAGTTGTTTGAGCATCGTTCTTGGTCGTAGCCTTTACCTCTACCCACTTGGTTAGATAGTCTGTTGCAACAATGATGTATTCCGCATGAGAACCCTTAGCTGGGGGATTAATAGGACCTACAAAGTCTATTCCCCACTTAGAGAATGCATGTCCACCCATCATAGGTTTCAGTGGCATCTCATCTTTGCGTATAGGATACTGAGTCCTTTGACAGATATCACACCGTTTCACATAGGTATGTGCATCCATGTGAAGGGTAGGCCACCAGAATCCCGCAAATAGTACTGCCTTGATCACCCGATCCGGTCCAAAGTGTCCTCCTGCTACACCTTGGTGAGCAGTTTCTAAGATCTTAAGATACTCACTTTCATGGACACATAACCTCAGGTAACCATCCTTACCGCGTTTGTATAGATTATCACCAATGAGTGAGTAATCCAAGGCTTCTTGTTCTAAACTCCTTTTCCTAGCCAGAGTCATGTCTGGAGGGAATGTGTTTGTCCTCAGGAATGATACTAGTGGTTCGCTCCAATCTGGCACAATGGATACTTGATAAAGAGTGGCATGTTCCACTGGTGGTTTAGTGCAACAGATTGGGCATTCCTTGCACAACTTTTGGACATCAGCTTCCATAGTTGGCCAATGCACTCCGAGTCTCTTTAGAGTCTGTAAAGTTCGTTGTTTTGAATGGTGTTGCTCTAGTGCACCTACATGTGCTAGTTGCAACCACTTAGCGTACTCATCCTCTTCTACACAACAAGCCAAGATCCCTTGATCTGTGTGCTTGTACATACTTCCTGCCATGATGTGGTACTTTTGGGCTTTTACCACCTCACTATTCCGTGTGTTTATCACTGGATGATTAGGCCCGTATGTCAATACTGGTACCAATGGCTTGGCCCACTGCGGTACAACTTCCAAATTAAAGAAGTAAGCATCAGGAAGGTCATCTGACACTCCTTGTGGGGCTTCTCCAGATGTGAGTCTAGAGAGATGGTCTGCTCGTAAGTGAGTCCTACCTTTCCTTACCACAACCTCGAAGTCGTATTCCATTAGTAAGAGAAACCATCTTACTAATCTACCTGTATTGCATGGCTTGTTTACTAGGTACAACAATGCCTGATGGTCCGTAAAAAATTTAAACTTATTTGCAAGCAAATAGTGTCTAAATTTCTTGACTGCATATACCATGCCTAACCCTTCGCGCTCTGTAGTGGTGTAATTCCGTTCAGCCGCATTCAATTGTCTACTGGCATAGGCAATTGGAAGATCCATATTACCTTCACCAGTAGGTTGTGCAAGCACACATCCAATAGCATAATTGGATGCATCCACATGAACATGGAATGGCTTATTCCAATCTGGTGTGGTCAAGATTGGTGCTGAACACAATCTTCGTTTAAGCTCCTGGAAGGAATTCTCACATTCATCAGTCCACTCAAAGTTAGTCAAGAGTCCGTACATGGGCTTTGCGATGATAGCATACATGTGGATGAAACGTCGGTAATACCCACAATGCCCCATGAAAGCTTGTACTTCCTTGACATTCTTTGGCCTCGATAGCTCTGCTATGGCTCTCACTTTTTCTTCGTCTGTAGATATGCCATTCTTTGACACTATGTGTCCTAGAATCTTGCCTTGCCTGACCATAAAAACGCACTTTTCTGGGTTCAGGCAGACTTGGTATTCTCTACATTTGTCAAAGATTTGTCTGAGTTCAGGAATATGGGTTTGTCTAATATTGAAATGAGCACAAAGATCATCAACATAGACTTCTAAACTCTTCCTCAGGAAATCCTTAAACACGTGGCACATCAGCCTCTGGAAGGTAGCTGGTGCATTGGTAAGCCCAAATGGCATCACTCTAAAAGCAAAAATGCCCCACTCTGTGGCAAAAGCAGTCTTATGCTGGTCTTCTGGAGCTATGGCTACTTGGTTGTAGCCCGAAAATCCATCAAGGAAGCTGTACACTTCCTTGCCTGCCACTCTTTCTAAGAGATGTTCTGTGATGGGAAGCGGATAGTTATCTCGAATCGTGGCGGCATTAACCTTTTTCAAGTTAATGCACACATGCAGTTTGCCATTCTTCTTGGGCACCACTACGATGGGGGATACCCATTCAGTGTGCTCAATTTCATAGATAAATCCAGCTTCAACCAGTCTATCTATCTCTTCTTTGATCTTAGCAGAGTAATTATCGATATATGTATAAGGCTTTTGCTTAGAGGGTTTGGCATCTGAGGTCATGGGGATAGTGTGTGAGCATATGTCAGGGTCAACACCTTTCAAGTCCTTGTAACTCCAAGCAAATACATCTCTGTATTCTCTTAGCAAGGCAATCAATTCGTGCTCTTCTTCCGCTGTTAGGTCATGACCTATGTACGTACATCTCTCCTCTCCTTCTTCTAGGGCCACTACTATTTTCTTGGTGGTTTCTTTGTTATCATAGGCCTCTCCTGATTGTGCCTCTCATTTAGGCATTCTTATCATGACTCTCCTGTCATCTATCTCATACTTCTTAAAATTTTCTGGGACCTCAAACAAAGATTCTTCCTCTTCTGGTAAGGCTTCTCTCTTCTTTCGTTTCTTTCCTTCCTCCTTAGGGGTCATATGCGTTGCTAATCTTACATCATTTGTAACCTCTCCATGCCTCTGGGGTTGAAATTCTATTTCATGGAAGTATTCTTCGTCTGATGCAAATGGTGGGTCCATAATGATTGACTCTAGATCGGAGTCACTTGCATCCTCAAATGCATCAGGGCTAGGTTCGCATTCTTCTAAAACTGCCTCTCCCATGATCGGCTCTATGGAGAAGACTGAAATGTCATAGCCATCCTCATCACAGTGAGGTGTCCATTGTTCTTCATTGATGGCTACGTCCATGGTTGCTAAAATTTCTGCCCAGCCATGGGGTTCGAATTCCTCATCTGGAAAAACTACAGGTGCATAGGCTGGGTCTTGAATGGGTCTATGAGTTTCGTTCGCACCTATTTCTCTGGCCTTTTCTCTCTTCTCTTCCTCTACTGCTGCTTTGCACATCCATAAGTGGGTGTCTTCATGCATCCATGAGGATCCTGACCCTATGGAATGCACGGATTCTGTATCATCTTTAGCTCTATGAATGGGATTCCATTGGATAGGAGGGACATCTCTATGAGAATAATCCTTGAGATTGACTTTGGTCGTAACACCCAAGTGTTGCAAATACAAGGAGTTGGTTCCCCAATCCTGTACCACTTGCAATTGTCGCATAAATGGTCTTCCCAAAATCATCTCATAGGCATGATTTTTGCTGAAGTCACATATAGCAAAACTATGCTCAAACTCGACACCACAAGTGGTGAGAGTTATTCCTTCTAGCAATCCTAGGGGTCTCTCTATGTGACCATCGACCATTTGCAATTTCATCCTCGTTGGCCTGAGTGCTGGCTTGCCCCAATGCTTCCATAAGGAGGTAGTGGCAATTGCAACTCCTGCACCTGAGTCCAAAATTGCCTTCGTGGTGTAGTCCTGGTAGGTGATGGGAAGATAGGTGTTCCCTTCTTCACCTTCACACATATCCCCTATCTTATCCAAGGGAATTTCTGGCACTGTCCTATGGGATCCTACCTGGGAACGAGGTTTTGCTATCTCTGGTACTTGTTTGGCTACATGTTTCCATAATCCAGGTCTAACCTTGAGTAGCTCTTCTAACTTGAGGTTACACTGCACGTTAGTGTTCTTCACTACCTCTGTGTTCCTAGGTATGACTGAGTCGTCGTTCCTTACCATGATTGTGGGTGCCCTCATACATGTGGACTTTGCTTCCCATGGGCCTGTGAAGTGGGGTAGCTCTTGTATGGAATTAGACTCAAAGTCCAATCTCTCGTGAGATTGAGTACTCTCATGTTCCCCGTAAATTGATGGGATGTCTTGTGGGAATTGGTCGTGTGCATCGTCCACAAGTTCAAAAGGAGGGGCGACCTCGCTTTCGTTATCCCATTTGTCTTCTTGAATCTCTCGTAGGAAGTCTGGTGCAAACCGATTCATAGAAGAAGGAGTGTCTGGCTCTGTAGAATTAGGTACATATGCTACCTGGGAAGGAGGGCTTATTCTATCGTTGGCTCTTTCCTCGTTCTCATAGATAGCTGGAGCACAAGCTTCTTGGGGAGGATTACTTATGCTATTACTTTTCCGAACAGGCTCATACGCTCTCTGGGAAGGAAAGTGGGTTACCTGTGGGGGTACATAAGCTTTCAAGGGAGGCTCCTGTGACCTTTGGGGGGGAAGATAAGTTTCTTGGAAAGGCACGTGGGCTTCCTGAAGAGGCTGGCTTTTCCGTTCTCTTACCCTTTCCTTTCTTTGAGGGGTAGGTTCCTTTTCTGATTGTGCGATTAGCCTCTCTATTCTTTCTGAGGAGGGAAAGTTGTCTGGTTTAGTGGAATTGGTCACATACACTTCCGATGGGGAATGATTCATGTTTTTGCTTGCTTTATCTTTTTCTTGATTTTTTTCTTCCTTGGCAGACCTTGCAATTATTTCCTCTAACTTCTCTAGGAATCCATCCAAGTGTAATTGCGTTTTGGCTGAGCCCGAGTAATTGAAAAGGCGACTGGCTTCAAACATAGTCTGAGCCAATGCGACCATTTTCGCGCACAGTTTGGTTCTTTCTATCTCTAGGTCAGCTCTAGGATAGCACTTGGCATGATCCGTGACATTCGGCCCTTCTTGGATTCTGGCCTGATATGCTTTGAGCATCATGTCTATGTCTTCAGGAGTGGGATCAGCTAATACTGATCCTACCCTAGGGGGTGGTGGAATTTGATGAGGCGGTGGGTAAGGTGGTGGGTCGGAGGGCGAAGGGAGTGGTGGTGATAGAATAGTGTGAGAGGGGGTTTGAGAGGTAATTTCAGTTATCCTAGCTTTGGTTTCTCTTATGCTTTCCTCAAGTTCACTCATCTTTTTAGCCCATTGTCTTTTCATTCTTTCTCGACTATCTTTCCAAGCTCTAGTCCTTTTCTTGGTTATGCTCTCGGTTTCACTAGCCTCTAGGCCCTTTTCCTGGTTTGTCTCTTGGTTTTGCTGCAATGCCTGAGCTCTAGTGACTACCTGCACTGGTGCAGTGGAAGTGACGCTTCCTGAGGAATCTACAACCAAACCAATCACATTGATCGGAGTGATTTTTGGCATATTATTGGGGTTCTTTGGGCAATCTCGTAAAAGATGCTCTTTTCCACAATCTTGGCAAAAACCTTGGATAGTCACTGACTGGGGTGAGTAGGTGGGGGCAAGGGACAATCACGAATGAGGTGATCTCCTTGACATCTGTAGCACGGTCCTCTTGGGAATGGAGGTCTTACTTGCCTAGGTTGAGGCCTGGGGTTGGGGTTTGCATACATGACGTTCGTGTAATCTGACTCCCAACTAGGTTCACTTGGTTCTTCACTATAGTAAGACTCACCATGTTCTGGAGACTGCATGTAGTAAGCCTGGGGACTATCGACATGTGTAGAATCAAAGCTATGGTCACTTGGGTCACTTTCTGAGATCAATGGGGTTACTGATACTATGGCCCTATTCAGGTTTTCTTCTGCAACAGCATACTTTACTGGAATCACGTTAGCGGGGTTTGGGGGCTGTTGAGCTAGCACCGGTTGGGGTCTCTGTTGGGCCTGATATTGTGGTTGGTAGGTTTGTTGGGGTCTAGCATATTGTGGTGGTGGAGGGTACTGGTTCTGGTATCTTCCTTGTTGGTAGGGCTAGGGGTAAGGTTGCCTAACTGCCTGCTTGTTGTATGGGCAATCTTGTGCGGTGTGATTGGTGTATCTCCGTTCTATGGTGCAGTACTGGCTACTAGGGTTTACTTGGGGTTGAGCCATAATAGGGCAGACATTCGCCATGTGGTCGCCACCGCATGTATAGCACCTCTTCGCTGCGGCAAACCTTGGGATTTGTTTGCTAGTTACACCTAATTTCTGAGCTACCTTTTCGGCAAGTTCCTCAATTGATGTGGACTGTGTGGAAGAGTGACTAGATGCACTATCTGAATCTTTGTAGATTTTGGAAAGCTCTAGTTCTTCCCCTAGGTTATCTTCAATGTCAATGCACATGCGTACACACTCTTCTATAGTCCTAGGGTCCTTCAGATACACATAGGATCTCAATTTTGTACTCAGCAATCCGTCAAGGAATAAGGCTACTTGTTTGGCAGATGTGGGTAGCTCCGAAATAGGACATCTTTCAAGGTATTGCCTAAATCTTCTTCTTGCAAGTCTCACAGTCTCTTGAGGGGTTTGCTTGAAGCTGTGAATCAGTGAGGAGGTATTGTGTCTTATGCCGCTCTTAGAGAACTCTACAATGAAGGCCTCTAGGAGTTGGTCTATGCTCCTGAACTGACGCTCATCTAATGGCTGAAACCATGTAAGTGCTGTGTTCCTAAGGGTTAGACCGAAGGCATTGTACTGCGTGAACAGATCCTCAACCTGTTCAGCTCTCAAGACTTGCTTGAACTCCGCCACATGATCATAGGGATCTCCTGTGCCGTCAAAGTAATTCTTCACGGACTTAACTAGCTGGGTGGGTCTCAAAGTTCTTGCGTGCTCTCTAGGCCGCGGCAGAGGGAATCCATCTACATTTCTTTGGTTCCTGTGGGCTCTATGCATCTCAGGAGGTTCTACCCTATTCGTCTCCGTTCTCGTTCTTTCTCTGCCCACTGGGTTGGCAAAACTTACTTCTGGTCTATCTCTACTTCTGTCTCTTTGCGTACCATGAGCTTGGGAAGTTCCAGCCCCAGGGTGACCATAGGATACATTTGATCTTGGTTGGGGGAAAATAAATTCACCCTTCCAAGTGTAGGCATGCCTATCATTTTCTGTCACCACAAAGATCCGTTCTGAAGCATGATCTAAGTAGGTCACTCTGCCTGGGCTATCCGGATCCTTAAACTCATAGATCATGATATTTCCTATGTCTATTGGCTGATTAGACTTATACCTCCAAAAGGCTTCATCAGTTTCTCGATTGAGGAGCAACTCTATGCTCTTGTTGTCTTGGCGAACCCATTCAGGCGTGATAATCCTAGTGAGAACAGATTTACCTCGAGGGGTTCTAGGTTCTGCACCCATGTTCCCTTGTTCCAGGTCACCTAAGTCCGCTTCTGAGATTACATTCCCAAAGTCATCTGTCCTATCAGGGTGACTAGTGACTACATATATAGTTCCTTCTTTGTCCAGGTATGCACCATTTTCAAACTTGACAGCTGGGTGTTCTAGTCCAATGGATTGATCAGGGTTTTTAATCTGGACCACAGATCTTCCTAAGCCGTCCTCATAGATGCTAGCACCTAATCGGTTGGTCCTAAGATATTCCAGCTGTGTTTTGTAAGGGCCTTCTACCCTGTACAAATAAGGCACTCCTGAACTTCCCGTAGGTCTGTCCATGCCTTGAGACATTTCTGACTCACTGGTCTCAGAGCTAGGGTAGTATGAGTGGTGGCTCAACTGATGGGCCCAAGACCTTGAAGTGTGATTGACACTAGCCTCTGAAGACCTAAGGCTTTGTCTCTCTCTTGCTAGGTGTCGTCCTGATCTAAGGTTCATATGCCTAACTGATTAGCCCAATTTTTTGCCCAGAGTACAACCTCGTTGCCGATCAATTGGTATCAGTTACTTGATTCTTTTTAGTTACTTATTGTGTTTATGGTCTTGTCTGATATCACGTCGTCAGGAATACTTGAACGTTCTCCGTACTTTAGGTTGATCGCTCCCCTGTTAGATTCTTTTTCCTTTATGTTATCAATAGCACAGAGATAATGTTTTTAACTTAAACTTGAGTTTTTAGGTAATCTTCACTTGATAATTGCCTACCGTTGCCCTGGCTTACTCCTATCACTCGTCGTTCTTAGCTTAAGCTAGGAAATGACAGAGGGAGTTGAGAATATTCCAACCTTACTTGTTGATCCCTTGCTTTGAGGTGCTCAAGAACCCGGTTCTCAAGCTTGCAAAGAAATCTTGCTTTGTATGCTCCAAGTTGCTCTCAATGGACCTATAAAAGTCCCACGGTTAGCTCAATGCTTATATTCAAAGGACAAAACCAACCACTTTCATTCATGTGACACAAACACACATCTGCATTGTGACTTTTAGGAAAATAATTCTAAAGACCCCTGACTTTGATCCCCCTGGGTATGGTCAACTTCAAAATACCCTCTCTGAAAATCAACGCATTATCTTTATAAAAAACAGTTGAGGGCGTGTAGTATATGCCACGAGCTTTCCAACAAGCCCAAGAGCTCAAGAATTGGAGTTTGTATGAAAAAGTTATGACTGTTCAGGGTTTAGGGAGTTAAATCAGGATTCAATACAAGCTAATAATCAAACAGGAATACTCGAGTAGCTTGTGGCACGGCCTAGCGATGCAATACTACACCCTAGTGTTTGTCCCACACTCAATCAAAATTTAGACCAATAATTTTGCCTTGAAAATTTGACCTAATTTGCTCTTCTAACGCGTTCGCAAAGTCTGTCGGTCGCGATTGACAGGTCAGTCGCGATCGACGTGTCGATCGCGATTGACAGGTCCGTCGTGGCTGTCAGTCGCGATTGACTGGTCAGTCGCGATTGACACGTGGCCGAAAAGTCAATCGATCGTGGTCAAACAATCGTTGACTGTGTCGGTCGCGATTGACAGAGCCGTCGTGGTCTGTCCGTCGTGGTCAAACAGTCGTTGACTGTGTCGGTCGCGATTGATGAGTCGATCGCGATTGATGACTCGATCGCGATTGACACGTGTCACGCGTATGGTCAGTCGGTCGTGGTCAATCGGTCGTTGACTGTGTCGGTCGCGATTGATGAGTCGATCGCGATTGATGACTCGATCGCGATTGACACGTGTCACGCGTATGGTCAGTCGGTCGTGGTCAATCGGTCGTTGACTCTGTCGGTCGCGATTGACAGAGCCGTCGTGGGCTGTCGGTCGCGATTGACGTGTCGATCGCGATTGACAGGTCTGTCCGTCGTGGTTTGTCGATCGCGATTGACAGAGCGATCGCGATTGACAGAAATCTGTGGAATTTCAAAAAACTAAACACATTTTTGGGAAGCTCTAGGCCTGTAGGTCATGGATATGCACTTTGTTTAGCAATTAGTGCAAGTTTTCAGTCGGTCGCGATTGACCGAGCTCGGCGACACACAGACAGTTACACAGATTTTCGTACCTGCGCGGAGTGCTGGGGACGATGATGCGGCCTGTACCTGCAGAATGCTCACAAAACATGCAAAAAACAGCACATGCAAATTCGCTCTCTCGCTCTCTCTCACAAGTGAAATGAGGGAAATGAGGTGGAGATGGGGATATAGTCAAAAAAACTGAAATTTTCGCGATGATGGAAATGGACGTGCGAGATGGTGATGATGATGATGGTGATGAAGATGGTGAAGAAAGTAAAAGAAAATCGATGAGAGTGAAGAAAATACCTACAACTCCAACGCGTCAACTCTACGTCTTACCATCACACGCTCGTCCTCAAAGCTCGATCCCCGGCAACGGCGCCAAAATTTGGTGTAGCTCAATGATGAGTAGCACCTCCTTTAATGTCAATCCGGGAAGACGTGAGGATGGTATGAAGACCTCGAGCAAGTGGCGGCACAAGTGCGTGAGTGAGAAGCACACAAGCATGCACACACATACACACACACGCACACACGGCAAGATAAAGAGTGAGAAGCAATGGAGTTCTTAGATTACTTTCAAAAAACTCTTACAAGTTCGTTTCAATTACAATCTAACCTCAAAAATGAGCTCTCTAGCTCTTTTTATAGTTTTTGACTAGCTTTTGGCCCTGTCCAGACCTAGTGTCCGGCCTAGTTAAAAATTAGGTTCCAGGGCTTATTTGGGGGCTCAAACGAGATCTAAAAAATACGAAAATTGGTACGCAACTACTTCTAAGGCTCCTCAAGCTCAAGGACTCCTTGGCTTGCACAAAATGGAGCTACAAAAATGTGAAATGATATTTACAATGATTGTTAGTGATAAAAATCACTGTTGTTGTAGGGATTTCTTCTAGTGATCTGCCATACATATCTTCGAGCTCCCTACTTGCTCTTCCTCCCTGCATGTCCATCTCTTTGATTTGCATTAATGTCTTGAAAAAATATTGGCCTACTTGCCAGATCTTCTTTGACTGCCCTGTTTGCTTGTGCTGTCCCTTCGCTCTGACTCCCTTCTTTGACTTTCACGTCTTGTAAGTCCTGGTGTACCAAGGCTACTGCCAACACAATTCCCACAAGACATCCCATCCATTTATGGAGAGCAGGAGAGCACCCAATCTCAAGAAAGATTAGACTTCGAGTCTAATTCTTTACAAGAACTACCCCATTTCACAGGCCCATGGGAAGCAAAGTCCACCTGTATGAGAGCACCTACAGTCATGGTAAGAAACGAAGATTCAGTCATACCTAGGAACACAGAGGTAGTGAAGAACACCAAAGTGCAGTGCAACCTCACTTTGGAAGAGCTGCTTAAGGTGAGACCAGAAGTGTGGAAACATGTAGCCAATCAAGTGCTCGAGATAGCAAAACCTCGTTCCCAGGTAGGATCACATAGGACAGTGCCAGAGATACCCTTGGATAAGATAGGAGATATGTGTGAAGGTGAAGAAGGGAACACCTATCTTCCCATTACCTACCAGGAGTACTCCACCAAGGCAATTTTGGACTCAGGTGCAGGAGTTGCAATTGCCACCACTTCCCTATGGAAGCGTTGGGGCAAGCCAGCACTCAGGCCAACGAGAATGAAATTGCAGATGGCCGATGGGCATATTGAAAGGCCCTTAGGATTGCTAGAAGGAATAACTCTCACCACCTGTGGTGTCGAGTTCGAGCATACATTTGCTATATGTGATTTTAGCAAGAACCATGCCTATGAAATGATCTTGGGACGACCTTTTATGCGACAGTTGCAAGTGGTACAGGATTGGGGAACCAATTCTTTGTACCTGCAGCACTTAGGTGTTACGACCAAAGTGAATCTCAAAGATTACTCTCATAGAGATGTCCCTCCCATCCAATGGAATCCCATCCATAGAGCCAAAGATGATACAGAATCAGTGCATTCCATAGGATCAGGGTCCTCATGGATGCATGAAGACACTCACTTATGGATGTGCAAAGTAGCAGTAGAAGAAGAGAAGAGAGAAAAAGCCAGGGAGATAGGTGCAAAAGAAACCCATAGATCCATTCAAGACCCAGCCTATGCACCTGTAGTCTTTCCTGACGAAGAATTTGAACCCCACGGCTGGGCAGAAATCCTAGCAACAATGGATGTAGCCATCAATGAAGAACAATGGACACCCCACTGTGATGAAGATGGCTATGACATTTCAGTCTTCTCCATAGAGCCAATCATGGGAGAGGCAGTTCTAGAAGAATGCGAACCTAGCCCTGATGCATTTGAAGATGCGAGCGACTCCGATCTAGAGTCAATCATTATGGACCCACCTTTTGCATCAGATGAAGAATACTTCCATGAAGTAGAATTTCAACCCCAGAGGCATGGAGAGCTTACAAATGATGTAAGATTAGCCACACATGTGACCCCGAAGGAAGAAGGAAAGAAATGAAAGAAGAGAGAAGTCTCACCAGAAGAGGAAGAATCTTTGTTTGAGGTCCTGGAAAATTTTAAGAAGTATGAGATAGACGACAGGAGAGTTATGATAAGAATGCCTAAACGAGAGGCACAATCAGGAGAAGCCTATGATAACAAAGAAACCACCAAGAAAATAGTAGTGGCCCTAGAAGAAGGAGAGGAGAGATGCACGTACATAGGCCATGATCTAACAGAGGAAGAAGAGCATGCAATAATAGCCTTGCTAAGAGAATACAGAGATGTATTCGCTTGGAGTTACAAGGATTTGAAAGGAGTGGACCCTGACATATGCTCACACACTATCCCCATGACCTCAGATGCCAAGCCCTCTAAGCAAAAGCCATATACATATAATGATAATTATGCTGCCAAGATCAAAGAAGAGATAGATAGGCTGGTAACTAAGTCGCAACAACGGTCTCAACTTCCTATTAGTAATCAACGACTTGATGCTAATAAGAGGACTCCTAAAACCTCTATTGAGAAAGTGAAATGCATTTGGGTACCCAAGAAGTCGATGAAGGCTGACCCACAATCAAGACAAATTTGGGTGCCTAAGGCTTGCTTGCGGGCTCAACTAACCCCACACAATTCACATCATACACGACAGGGTTCACTCGCTCAAGCAGTCGCTACCCACTCTTGTCTGATACACTCGAACACACTGCCACCTAGAAGCACACACAGACTCACTCGTAAATGGGTCCCAATGACACAACAACTCCCAGCAGAATTACTCATGCAACCCTCCAGAATCTCCACAAAACCAAGACCAAAAGCCATTCATGGTGTTTGGCAACCCAAGACTTGTAATAAACCCCCCGACCCCAATCTATGAATTCATCTCCACTTACTAACTGCAGTAGTCAGACAGTGCATCTTTCCATCTAGCTCCTAGGACTATCTAGGCATTAACTACACACACTGTCATCGTGCACTTACTGACGACTGACTCATCATCTACCTCATGTTAATGTTGTAACGGGGACAACAACGGGTTTATTCTGTCCATTACAATGTTAACACATGGTTCTATATTCTCACAGAACCAACAAGCAAGCAGGGCCATGGCAGAAGCCGGAGGTGCCAGTTCTCATGCCGGATCCAACGCATAGATTGTGGATATAGAAACACTCCTCCTCGAACCACATCTCACCGAAAGACCGCAAGAACTTCAAGCTGTGCATGTACTCCCAGTTCAGGATCCTCCCCAGGGGCACACCTCTCAAGTGGGCAAACACGCTCATTGGTTCAGTGATGTTGCAGGACCATTGGGTGATGGAACCTTTTTTTGGGAAGCTGAATTGGAGTTTAATGGTAAATGGGGACGCTACCATTTTTTCACGCGCGAATTTGAGAGCTATCAGAATGCCGAAGTAATGCGTTCGGTATGGACCAAAGCTGGCCTGGACAGTTATTTCAGGGCCCACTTACCGAAGCCAGATTTCTTACGTTGTTCTTATCTTATCAATACTATCACTCCTAGCAGGGCCAAGGGGGGCGACAGCACTTTTGTGTTACCCTCACTATTGTCGGGCCACGAACTTAAAAGATTCAAACTGACCCTCAATCTGGTACGAGAAGCATTGGGCATGTATGGTATGCACATTCCTACTGAAAAGGAAACAATGGTTCCAGGCAGAATGAAACATAAAGATCTCAATAAGCTGAAGGATATGGTCGCAATGACACCGACCATCGCTCTTCACCTACGGACCGTCATGCAGCATTTTGCTTTCCCCGCCCAGGAAAGATTCACCAGGCCCCCAAAGAAGATATGGTTTAGCTTGTATTTGGCAGAGACAGAAAACCTCCCTATCAACATACCACATTGGATCATAGATCAGATCCACCTAGCCCATCAACGGTGGAACAAGAAGCAGAAAAATGTGCTCCACGGGTGTTGTGCTCTGACCAAGATAATCTATCGATGTCTAGCCTATGACGTGCCTATTCAGCGGGCACTCGTATGGTCCCGGGCCCAAGAGTTCCAGAGAAGGCTATCAGCGGCAGATCCTCCATCAAAGAAGATGAGAGGGGGAGTCCAATTACCCTGCGCTCAACCAAGGGGAGCCACCACTACACCAGAAATTACCCCTCCCCAGACACGACGCATTAGACCATTCACCATTCGGCTACCAAGACCAAGTACAGAGGGACCCAATCTGGTGTTCCCACCCGTCCCATCAGATTTGGAATTTCCACAGGGCTTTACTCTCAATGATCTCACTGATGAAGAAGTGGCTAGACTAATCTACGACTCTAATCTCGAGACGGAAACAGAGCGAGCTCAGGAACCACAACCCCATACAACAACATCAGCCCCCACCTGACCGCAAGTTGTAGAAGTCGACGTCGATGAACAAGAGACCGAACAAGAGGAAGAAGCCTACGAAGAACAAGAGTATGATGAACTTTCAGAGTTAGCAAGTGCCCCCGCGTATTCGGCACAAATAAAAAGACTATATCGAACCATGCAGCTAGTTCAAGAACAACATAAAATGTCACTTGAAGCAGGCAAGAAACTCATGAACCAATTGCTGGCAGAGGAAGGTGTGGATGATATGTTCATCGAGTCCATCAACCTACATGCAGATGCAGTAGGATTGGATGAGGCCATTCATGAGGCAATGGCCTACATTCACCGATTTGAGAAAAGAGTTCCCGCCCGTCCCATGAGGTCCGGGAAACAAATTCATATCAACGTATCAGCACCAGGAGATACAACGCAAGCAGACGAACATCAGGAATCACCACTGTCACCACCCTCCCCACCTCTCACTACACAACTCGCTCCACCACATGACACTATCACCACCACGTCCACTACCACCACAATCGTCATGGGAATTCCACTCTCTCCGGGAATCCAATTCGGGGGAGCCACCATGCCCACTTTCACCACTCTCTTCACTAACGTCACTTCCACCCCACCCACGATCCCCATTTACACGGTCACTCAAACATTTGACACTATGGAAACATCTCCTGCCACTGCACCGCTCCCTCCCCCCATGCAGCCTCCGTCTCCCATACCCCCTCCACCCACATCTCCACTTGCATCCACATCATTCACAACTCCCTTTCCCGCTCCCATTCCCCCTGCATCTTCACCTCTCCCTGCATCATTTAATGTAAATAGTATATTTCTAGCATTAAATCAATGTGTATATCAGCTTCAGAATGAGTACAGAGCTCTTGATGACCGGTATCAACAACTGACAACAAATCACCAGAACTTATAAAGGCAACTTACAATTCTTGAAGAGGAAAATGCAGATGTGAATCAACGTTATACGACACTTGAGCAGGCTCACCAAACACTACTGGAGGCACCCCCACCATCGAAAGAATCAGGCGTCAAACAACTAGAAGCCTTGCTCGAAGTATACCAGGCCGATAACCTACGAGTCAGACGTAACTTGGCGCTACTCAGGAAAAATATGGCCACAGCACTTGAAGAGAACAAGAGACTGCAGAAACGAAATGAAGAGAATCTGGAAGCGGCAATGGAAGGCTCTCCCCACGAAATTGATCCAGAGCAGTTTAAAGCCGTACCTTCAGAGACAATGAAGACCATCTTAGAAAGCTATGCAGATCTATTAGTTGCTCATGATGAGTTGGAAAGGGAACGTGATGAGCTGCGTGGCCAGCTCAAGGAACAGGAGGCTCCAACCAAAGTAATAGAGTCGACCTCAACTTCAGAGGAAGTGAAGGCATTGACAGAGCAGGTGGTTGAGCTCCAGAAAAAGTTACTAGAGTATGAAAGACGACCCTCTCCAGTTATTGAACCTGAGCCAGAAGACTTGGTTCCCATTGAGGTAGATGATTCGTACGAGGAACCATACGTTCCTATGCCAATGCCAGGAAAGCAACGAACCTCAGAGGGACTAGACACCTTGGAAGTAGAAGCACCCGAGTGGCTTCAGACACTGGAAAAGACAGCGAACACCCACAAAGAACGGGTGGCCATTCAGATCCAATCACTAGCAAGCCTAGAAGAAACTGTCATAAAGTCAGAATATTTCAGAAGCATGTCTCATCATAGATGGATCGGCACCAATAATGACCAATATGTGCCATACTGCATACTTTTGGCCGATTACAACGCCGAGATTCAACGACAATGCGGCAAGCCTCCCACATTTGCTACACAATTTGGTCCAGATGATATACCGGAAAGTGCTAAGCGTGGCTCCATCCATCAACCCACCTGGAGGATCAGGCTTTTGGAAACATATCCTGAAATGGTCCGAACCTGGAATAATATGCCGTTGTTTATTAAATATAATCCTTGTTACGTTCTAGTTCTTTAAAGACGCACCTGGCCTTAATTCACTATTGCCGTCAGAGACATCAAAGCCTGCACAAAATGGTTAAATTACGTTTATCTAGCACCTCCACGAGGACCCCCCACGGTGAACTACATGATTTCTACAATCCGTCACTGGAGCATTCGGCTACGCAATAATCCCGATGTGATGGCCCAGATGTGTATGAAAATATTTGAATTAATGCTGATCACTTTCAGGACATTTAAGAATATTAAGGACCCCCACTTCTCAGGAGCAGGCTTCGTGACAGGAAACCAGGATCTGGTGTACGATATGAGTACCACCCCCTCAATTGAAGTAATATATGCTTGGCACGCCAGAATCAAGTACCTCCCAGCCTGCTTTAAACAGACATTTGAGGAGATGTTCATCATAGGATTCTGGGAATATCACTCCGAAATCTTTATACCTAGACCATCACATCTCCTCTAATTATTTGCTGTGGAGAGAACTATTCACTCAGAACAATTGAGGGTGCCTCATCCAGATGTTCCCGGACCTGTGAATTGGGATGATTTGCTCACAGATCTAGCACGCGGCTTACGACTCGAAGAACACCACCTAGCCTCCGATGTCGTCCAATATTATGTTCAAAAACCCTCTAGACAAGGGTCTGTCAAGGGCGACAGACGCGAGAGTGGGGGGGTGTTGGCAGCAGTCAGGGAACTGAAGGAGCCACAAGACGAAGAGAGTCAGAGCGAAGGGACAACACAAGCAGACATGGCAGTCAAAGAAGATCTGGCAAGTAGGCCATCTAAATTTTTTAGACATCAAGGAGTTGAG
>CM035432.1:91186017-91191017 GCA_020310875.1 Ceratopteris richardii
CTTAGTGGTTGAGATACTTCCCCCATCAGTGGTATCAGAGCATTTGGGAATCTTGGAGGCATCACATACAAGCAAGAAGACCTCTTGGAGTTGGTGGTTGAATATTTGCATCAACAAAAGCTTCTTGGAGGTAGCTCACATCAAGGGGGAGCTATTCTACTCAAAGTTTCAAGAGCACAAGGTGTCCATCTAAGGAAAGCTTTGGATTGAGGTAACCTCAGAGCCTCATTTTCATTTTACACACATTTGAGCATTAGCCAAGGGCTAGATATGGGAGACTTCAACACTCAAATTGAAAATCTATACAAAGGGAACTATCAACCATGGAGATTTTGGGTCTCCAACTATCTTATGGGCAAGGGCCTTTGGGGGTTGATTAGTGGAAGTGAACCAAGACCTAGGTTGGATGAGAATCCAACCAATGAAGAGAGAAGGGCCTTTAGGGAATGGAATGAAAGAGACAAGAGGGTTATCTTTATCCTTTCCCAACACATTAGCAATAGCATGATCGGCCATATCCAAGACTTGGATTCAAGCATGAAGGTATGGGAGACACTTGAAAGGCTTTATTCAACAAGCACCAAAGCAAGGAAGATCCAACTCAAGAATGAGCTCAACAACCTTAGGAAGAGCTCAGGGAGTAGCATAAATGACTACATACTTAAGGTCAAGGATTTATAAGATGCATTGGGATCCATTGGAAGCCACGTAGACGATGACGATCTTGTGGCTTATACTCTCAATGGTTTGAGAGATGATGAGAAGTGGAAACCCTTTACCACTTTAGTATATGTAAGGGATAATCTTCCCGATTTTGAGCAATTGGTTTCTCTCATGGTCACCGAAGAAATGAACATAGGTTGAAGTTCAACTAAAAGCAAGGATGGACAAGTTTTCTATGCAGGTAATCAAAGGGGCAAAGGAAGACGAGGACAAGGAAGGGGCAAAGGAAGGTTTGGAGGAAGGCAAGGCCACTCAAGCAATCAAGGACATGACCAAGGCACCTCATCACAAAGAGAGAGAGGAAGAACAAGAGGAAGAGGAGGACGACATCAACAAAACAGGAATCAAGATGGCGAAGGATGTTACATATGTGGCAAGTTTGGCCACTATGCTAGGCATTGCTACCAAGGAGGAAACCAAAGGAGCTATAATCAAGGTTCTTCATACAAAGGCCAAGGTAATTATGCTTCTACAAGTTCAGAAAATGACAATCTCTTGATGATGCACATGAATGGGAATTCAAGCAAAGTAGATAACACTTGGTATATTGATAGTGGATCTAGCAACCATATGAGTTGCAATTCTTCTTGGTTTACTAATCTACATGTTCCCAAAGGTAAAGGACATGTAGAAACAGGTGATGATACAACCCATGAGATCTCCCATGTTGGAGATGTAGCTTTGGATGACAAGGAGGAAGGAAGATGTCTCAAGGATGTCTTGCATGTACCTACCATCACAAAGAACTTGGTGTACGTTGGGCAAATGGTTGAAAGAGGCTATCAAGTAAGGTTCAACAAAGGTGGATGCTTTGTGGAGAACCCTAAGCAAGGTTACAAGGTCATAGCAAGAGGAAAGAAGCAAGGGAGACTCTTCACTTTGGAGGTAAATTCTCATTCCACTCAACATGTCTACTTCACATATGGAAACAAGAGGATTTCGGAGTTGGACTTGTGGCACAAGAGGATAGGTCACATCAACATACAAAGAATGAAGGAAATGCAATTCAAGAGGCTGGTTAAAGGTCTTCCCAACTTCCAAGGACAAGGTATGAAGCATTTATGTGAATCTTGTCAACTAGGGAAGCAAGCGAGACTTCCATTCAAGAAGAGTGGCTACATAAGCCAACATCCATTGGAGTTGATACATACAGACGTGTGGGGGCCAACCAAAGAGCAATCCATTGGAGGTAACAAGTACTTTGTCACTTTTATAGTTGATTTCACAAGGATGGTTTGGGTTTATTTCATAAAAAACAAATCAGATGTGTTTACATGTTTCAAAGCATTCAAGGCAATGGTAGAAAAGGAAACAGGTACATATATCAAGAAGCTAAGGTCCGATGGAGGGGGAGAATATTTCTCCAATGAGTTTTCTGATTTTTTAATGGATCAAGGCATCCAGAGGCAAGTAACATGCAGGTACACACCCCAACAAAATGGAGTAGCAGAGAGAAAGAATAGATACATTGCCGAGATCGCTAGAGCAATGCTTAATGAGATGAATGTACCTAACATGTTTTGGAGTGATGCAGCAAATAGTGCCGTGTATCTTATGAATAGGGCTCCTACCTCAGGGATCCATGGCTTGACACCATATCAAGCCTATTATGGTAAGAAACCTGATCTTTCCCACTTGAAGATATTTGGATGTACTTGTTATGTACATGTGCCAAGTGAATTGAGGCACAAGCTACAACCAAAGGCAGAAAAGTGTGTGTTTCTAGGATATTCAAATGATCATAAAGGTTACAGGTGCTTCAACTCAAACACAAAGGACTTGAGGATATCAAGGGATGTAGCATTTGATGAGCTACTCCCTTGGTATAAGAAGTATGATTGTATGCAGGACTATGAAGAAGAAAAGCATGGACATGATGAAGAACAAATCGACCTAGAGCTAAGCGGCCCAAGGTGTTCCATCAATGAAGATAGTTCAAGCATGAACTCACCATGGAGGGGGAGATCTTCATCAAGCTATGAAGCACAATCAATCAACAAAGGCAAAGCAACATTGGTGGAGTTGGATGAAGAAGGTAATGAAGTTGAAGATGATGAAGGACACATGATGGAGAAAGAAGCCACATCAAAGAAAGAGATCAAGTTCCCAAGGCAAAGGAGGTTTATTCTTCCAAAAGGTGAAGAAAGGAACTCTTCTAGAGTTAAGTATCCAACTCAAAGGTTTACTTATGATTCGTACATGGCAACACATTATGCATATATGAACAAAGTAGTAGAAGATCATGAGCCCGATTGCTATGAAGATGCAAGCAGGTACACCAAATGGAAAGAGGCAATGCAAGAAGAGATCGACGCACTTGAGGAAAATCAAACATGGACTCTAGTGCCCAAGAAGGAGAACATGAAGGTAATAGGTAATAAGTGGGTGTATAAAGTAAAGAGGAATTCAGATGGATCTATTTCTAGGTTCAAAGCAAGATTGGTGGCCAAGGGTTTTGCACAAACCTATGGAGTGGACTTTGAAGAGACATTCAGCCCCGTGACAAAGATGAGCACCATTAGGACACTCATTGCAATGGCTGCTAGCAAAGGATGGAAGCTTTTCCAATTGGATATCAAGAATGCCTTTCTCAATGGAGACTTGGAAGAAGAGGTATACATGGAGCAACCACTAGGTTTTGTTCATAAAGAGTTTCCACGTTATGTTTGTAGGTTGAAGAAGGTACTTTATGGCCTAAAGCAAGCTCCAAGGGCTTGGAACCAAAGATTGGTGGACTATTTGATCAAATGTGGTTACAATCAATGCAAGGTGGATCCATCTCTCTTCATCAAACAAAGAGGAGAACTTGTAGTCTACATGTGTGTGTATGTAGATGATCTTATCATTATAGGTAATGATACAAAGGGCATTGAGGAGATCAAGGCAAAGCTTGGAAAGGAGTTTAGGATATCTGATCTTGGAGATCTTAGGTATTTTCTTGGCATTGAAGTTGTATACAAAGAAGAAGGTATTATGCTCATACAAAGAAATGATATTCTAGACCTACTTGAGAGGTTTGGAATGCTACATTGCAAGCCTATTTCAAATCCCATGGAAGTTAATGTAAAGCTAAGCTCCATTGATGGAGAGCCATTAGAGGATGTAGCTTTTTATCGCTCTATTGTAGGCTCTTTCAATTATGCCACAATAACTAGGCCTGACATAGCATATGGAGTTGGAGTGTTATCACAATTTATGCATAGTCCAAGGACTACACACTTGCAAGTTGCAAGAAGAATGTTACGATATCTCAAGGCCACTATAAATGAAGGATTGTTCTATTCATTTGATATATGCAAGTCAAAGCTTATTCTGATGCGGATTGGGCCGGTTCCAAGGAGGATAGAAGAAGTACAAGTGGCTACCTAGTCATGCTAGGTAGCAAGATCATCTCATGGATTTCAAAGAAGCAACCCACTGTGGCATTATCTTCCACCGAGGCTGAGTGTAGAGCTTTGGCTCAAGTCACATGTGAGCTAATGTGGATTAAGAAGTTATTTATGGAGCTTAATTTGCAGGTTCACACATATCCAATTTTTTGTGACAATATGAGTAGCATTCATCTAGCATCGAATCCTGTCTATCATGCTAGAACCAAGCATATTGAAGTGCACTATCACTTCATAAGGGAAAAGGTGATATCGAAGGAAGTTTCAGTACATCATATTGGTACCAAGGACCAAGTTGCCGACATGTTTACAAAGGCTTTGGATGGAATGAAGATTTCAAAATTCAAGAAAAGCATCAACATGAAGGAGCTTGGATGAGGATGAAGAATTGAAGCTTGAGCGGGAGTGTTAAAAGTCAAGCTTGAAGCTACAAATTCGTGGGGAATATTTTATGGACATGTGGAGCAATCAAAGGAAGCCAAAAGCCATGAGATTCCATCAAGAAAAGTCACTCAACCACTCCCCAATTCATCTCAACTAAATCCTCCAAGTTAGGAGGCTGATTTCGAAAGGTAGTTCCTAGATTTTAGGGGCACACTTCTCACTATAAAAGGAGCATGTATCCTAACTTCTTTTGGGCCATCTTCTTGGAGTTTTAGCTGATGTAAAGTGATCACTAAGTGCTGGAGTTGTGATAAGCAAGCCCCTTGCTTGCTTGTTTGTTTTCTTTTAGTAGGCATATCTATGTGTGTGCGCAGACAATGTTGCAACTCTCTACCCCTCAATTATTAGCATTGGTTCTCCCTCAGATTGTATCCATTTGATGTAATTCTTATCTCATTGGATAGCTATTAGAGTCTATTTTATGCTCACACATTCTCTAGAGCA
>CM035432.1:91196017-91198517 GCA_020310875.1 Ceratopteris richardii
CAACTTCACTAAAATGAATGTTGCTCCCAGCTTACTCAGAGAATGCTCCAGAGAATTGGTAAGCATAAAATAGACTCTTATAGCTATTCAATGAGACAAGAATTACATCAAATGGATACCATATGAGGGAGAACCAATGCTAACAACTCAGGGGTAGAGAGTTGCAACACTTCCTGCGCACACACATAGATATGCCTACTAAAAGAAAACAAACAAGCAAGCAAGGGGGTTGCTTAAGCAAGGGGCTTGCTTATCACAACTCCAGCACTTAGTGCTCACTTTACATGAGCTAAAACTCCAAGAAGATGGCCCAAAAGAAGTCGGGATACATGCTCCTTTTATAGTGAGAGGTGTGCCCCTAAAATCTAGGAACTACCTTTCCAAATCAGCCTCCTAACTTGGAGGAATTAGTTGAGATGACTTGGGGAGTGGTTGAGTGACTTTTCTTGATGGAATCTCATGGCTTTTGGCTTCCTTTGGTTGCTCCACATGTCCATAAAAGATTCCCCACGAATTTTTAGCTTGAAGCTTGACTTTTACCAATCTTCAATTCTTTTTCAAGTAATCTCTTTACCTCCCTGATTCCTTCATCTGAAGTACCTGTGATTATAATGTCATCTACATAAATACAAAGGTAGATTGTACCTTCCTCTGCTCTTTTGATAAGTAGACTTGGATCTGCCTTTGAAGTTTGATATCCAAGATGATTGAAATACTTCACCAGTCTATAGTTCCATGCTCTTGGAGCTTGTTTCAATCCATAGAGTGCTCTTCTCAATCTACAAACAAAATATGGATACTTGGAATCTATAAACCCTTGAGGTTGTTCCATGTATACCTCATCTGATATGTATCCATTCAAGAATGCATTCTTTATATCCAATTGACTTAGGGTCCATCCTTTTGAAGCTGCAATAGCAATGATTGTCCTTATAGTTGACATCTTAGCTACAGGACTGAATGTCTCATCATAATCTATGCCATAGGTTTGGGCATAGCCTTTCACCACGAGTCTAGCTTTGTATCTGGCTATACTTTCATCTGCAAGCTTCTTCACTTTATAAACCCATTTATTTCCAATTACTTTCTTACCATTTGGTTTAGAAACAAGTTCCCATGTCTTGTTCTCCTCTAGTGCATTGAACTCTTCCTTCATTGCTTCTTACCTTTAGCTTCATCATAGTTCTGAGGTTCTTCATCATCTTTGACCATATATGCATAGTTCTTCTGAGTTATGTAAGAAGTATCATAAGAATACCTTTCTGGTTGTCTTCTAGTCCTGCTTGACCTTCTTGGTTCACATTCTTCATACGTGTTTGGATACACCTCTTCATCAAATATAGGAGCTTCTTAATTCCTTCTTGTTAATCCACTTCTAGATGTACTTGCTTGCATATAGTCCTCATCTCTATTCACCTGCACAATTGATTTTCCTTTCTCACATCTTCTTACCTCTTCTTCAAATTCTTTAGCTGTATGACTTTGATCTGCATACCAACTTTTCTGTTCATCAAATGTAACATCTCTAGAAACAATAAATTGTTTGGTTAGAGGATTCCACAATTTCTGTAACCCATATGCTTTTCATCATAACCAATGAACACATATTTTTCTGCCTTTGGTTCAAGTTTATGCCTAAGCTGTGATGGCACATAAGCATATGCAATTGATCCAAACACTCTACAATGATCTAGTGTTGGTTTCTTACCCCACCAAGCTTCATATGGAGTCATTCCATTGAGCTGCACATGGTAATCTATTCACAAGATATGTAGTTGTATTTACAGCCTCAACCCAAAGATAATTTGGACAATTCTTCTCCTTCAGCATAGCTCCAGCAAACTCAACCAGAGTCCTATTTCTCCTTTCTGCTACACCATTTTGTTGTGGTGTATACCTACAAGTTATTTCTCTCTTAATACCTGCATTCCAAAGATAATCATTGAACTCTTGGGAGAAGTATTCTCCCCCTCCATCAGACCTCAGTCTCTTAAGCTTTTGTCCTGTGACTCTCTCTGCATATGCATGAAAATTCTTGAAAGCCCCAAACACTTCTCATCTTTCCTTCAAAACATATAAAGTTATCCATCTTGTAGCATCATCAATGAAAAGAACATAAAACCTTGAGCCACTGATAGATCCTTCTTTTGTTGGTCCCCATACATCTATATGAATGAGCTCTAGTAATCCATCATGTTTGAATCCTTTCTTCTGAAATGGTAACCTGTGTGCTTTTCCCATCTGACATGCTTCACATTTATAAACCATATGTTGATTTTGCACATTTGGTAATCCTAGTACAGACTGATTACCAACCATAGCTTTAATTTCTCTTTCATTGAAATGACCTAATCTCTTATGCCAGAGATCAAGTTCTGTAATCACTCCTTCACCATGTGTGAGCAAAGCTTGACCAATGTTCCCTTGCACTCTTAAAGTAAAGAGTCTACCTTCTTTCTTACCACAAACAATCTGATTATATCCATTCTTTAGATCTTCA
>CM035432.1:91206017-91208517 GCA_020310875.1 Ceratopteris richardii
TTCTAGTGACTCTCCTTAGGTTTGTTGGAAAACCTGCTTAACACTCCAACAGCATAGCAAATGTCTGGTCTAGTGTTGCACAGAAAAATAAGACTTCCAACGAGCTTCCTATACTTCTTAGCATCTACATCAGGCATGTTATCATCCATAGATAGCTTATGATTTACCTCCATAGGTGTGCTAGTTGGTTTGCAGTCCATCATTCCAAATGCCTTGAGAATTTCTTTGGAATATTTTTGTTGTGAGATGAAAATGCCATCCTTCCTTTGCCATACTTCAATTCCCAGACAAAAATGGAGTAGACCTAAGTCTGTCATTTCAAACTCAGTTCCCAAGCTGATCCGAGTTTGATTGATGAGTTCCTGATGATCTCCTGTAATGATCAAATCATCTACATATACAATGACAACAACTAGCTTGCTATCCCTTTTCGTTACATACAAGTTAGCATCAGAAGTACTTCTTTCAAAACCCATATTTTTGAAAAAATGATCAATTCGTTGGTACCAAGCCCGTGGAGCTTGCTTAAGTCCATACAAAGCTTTCTTCAACCTGCAAACTTTATTTTCTGAATTGGGCACCTCAAAACCTGGTGGTTGAGATACATATACCTCCTCCTTGAGGTGACCATTCAAAAATGCAGATTTGACATCCATCTGGAAAATAGGCCAAGACTTTTGTGCAGCTACTGCAAGTACCGTCCGAATAGTTGTCATGCGTGCTGTTGGTGCAAAAGTTTCTTGAACATCAAATCCTTCAATCTGTGAAAAACCCTGTGCAACTAATCGTGCCTTATACTTTTCTAATGTTCCATCAGCTTTATACTTAGCTTTCCAAATCCATTTAGTACCTATTACCTTCTTCTTTGGCGGCAAGTCGACTAGATCCCATGTATCATTTTTGAGTATACTATCATACTCAGACTGCATTGCCGCTCTCCAATCTGGATCATCAATGGCTTCTTCAATGGTGGTAGGTTCCTTTATCGAACCCATGATATCTGCCATTAGAGCCATGTTAACAATGTGTTCTGAGGCTCTTCTTTGCTCCTCTATTCTCTTTGATCTTCGTAATCCATCCGATGATGATTCTGGTGCATCTACATGTGGATTGTGATCATCAAAGAGCTGTTGTGCCCACTTCGGTAGTGGCTTACGCTGTGCAGCTACAATTGGTTGGCTTTTTATTGAGGAAATTTCTCCATCAGATGTTTCCTCCTCCTCAAATTTAACCTGTCTTTTGATAGGCACAAGGTGAGATATTTCTCCGTTTGATGAGATAGTAGATTTACCTTTATCTTCTACTAAGTGTGGTCGTTCATCAAACACCACATCTCGGCTGACAAAAATCTTCCTTGCCTCAGGATCCCATAACCTGTATGCTTTAGACTCTTCACTATATCCTAGGAAGACACACTTTTTGCTTTTTGAATCCAACTTTGATCTTGTTGAATCAGGAATATGTGCATAACAGAAACAACCAAAAATTCTGAAATGCAAAACTGAAGGCTTTTTACCAGAATATGCTTCTTGAGGGGTCATCCCCTTCAGAGCTTTTGTGTAGCTTCGATTGAGGATGTAGACTGCTGTATTGACTGCTTCTGCCCAGAATGAATCAGGCATGTCTTGAGCCTTTAACATACAACGAGCCATTTCAACTACTGTCCTGTTCCTGCGCTCAACAACGCCATTTTGTTGAGGTGTATGAGCTGTGGTAAGTTGCCTTTTCACACCATGCTCCTTACAGTAATTGTTGAATTCTGTTGACAAGAATTCACCTCCTCTATCTGTTCTAAATTTCTTTAGTTTCCTTCCTGATTCACTTTCTACATACTTATGCCACGCTTTAAATTTTTCAAAAGCATCAGCCTTCTCTCGAATGAAATAAACCCACATCTTTCTACTATAATCGTCGACTAACAGCAAGAAGTAGAAAGATCCTCCTAAAGCAGGTGTAGACATTTTACCGCAGAGATCAGCATGTACCAACTCTAGAGGAGCTTGAGATCGATTGCTGGTCTCTCTTGGAAATGCCTTTCGTTGTTGCTTGCCCATCATACAAGCTTCACAAGGTTCCTGCAACTCTGAAAATGCAGGCAAATGAGCAACCATCCCTGTTCGTTGCATCTCCTTCAAAACTGCAAATCCGAGATGCCCAAATTGTTGGTGCCATAACCTGCTTACATCTTTATCTTCTGTAGCAGTTAAAGCACTTAACTCATACAAGTTATCCCGTCGTGTGCCTTTACCTACAACATTACCTGATGAATCCATGATTTCCGCACCACTCTTATTGAAGTGAACTTCGAGTCCACGATCTGTTATTGCAGAAACTGACAACAAATTTCTTTTGAGCGTAGGTACATAGAGAACATCGGATAACTTTTTCTCAACACCTGGAGAAGTGATAAAAGAGATGGTTCCAGTTCCTTCAGCTGGACACTTGGAGTCGTTTCCCACCACTACATTGATGGATTCCCGCAGAGGCACTAGGGAACTAT
>CM035432.1:91213517-91218517 GCA_020310875.1 Ceratopteris richardii
GCAGTTGTGAGCATTCAACTAGCTCATGTTGTAGACATTGTTTCTCTTTGTGTAAGCATCCATTTCAAGTGAAATTTGTTTTGTTGGAAAGCCCTTGGTGTCTACTACAGGTCTACAAAAGATCACTGGAGTTCTCTGCATAAGCTCGGAGTAAGAGCATTTTTGGTGTGCAGAGGTCAAAGAAGGATACCTGTGGAGGTCATTCGCGCTTCATCGTTGCTTAGGGGTTGAGATACTTCTCCCATCCGTGGTATCAGAGCATTTGGGCATCTTGGAGGTATCACATACAAGCAAGAAGACCTCTTGGAGTTGGTGGTTGAAGAGTTGCATCAACAAAAGCTTCTTGGAGGTAGCTCACATCAAGGGGGAGCTATTCTACTCAAATTTGCAAGAGCACAAGGTGTCCATCTAAGGAAAGCTTTGGATTGAGGTAACCTTAGAGCCTCATTTTCATTTTACACACATTGGAGCATTAGCCAAGGGCTAGGTCAAGTATCAAAGACTAGATATGGGAGACTTCAACACTCAAATTGAAAAGCTAGACAAAGGTAACTATCAACCATGGAGATTTAGGGTCTCCAACTATCTTATGGGCAAGGGCCTTTGGGGGTTGATTAGTGGAAGTGAACCAAGACCTAGGTTGGATGAGAATCCAACCAATGACCAGAGAAGGGCCTTTAGGGAATGGAATGAAAGAGACAAGAGGGTTATCTTTATTCTTTCCCAACACATTAGCAATAGCATGATCGGCCATATCCAAGACCTGGATTCAAGCATGAAAGGTATGGGAGACACTTGAAAGGCTTTATTCAACAAGCACCAAAGCAAGGAAGATCCAACTCAAGAATGAGCTCAACAACCTTAGGAAGAGCTCAGGGAGTAGCATAAATGACTACATACTTGTTAAAAGTCAAGCTTCAAGCTAAAAAATTCGTGGGGAATCTTTTATGGAGATGTGGAGCAATCAAAGGAAGCCAAAAGCCACGAGATTCCATCAAGAAAAGTCACTCAACCACTCCCCAATTCATCTCAACTAATTCCTCCAAGTTAGGAGGCTGATTTGGAAAGGTAGTTCCTAGATTTTAGGGGCACACCTCTCACTATAAAAGGAGCATGTATCCCGACTTCTTTTGGGCCATCTTCTTGGAGTTTTAGCTCATGTAAAGTGAGCACTAAGTGCTGGAGTTGTAATAAGCAAGCCCCTTGCTTAAGCAACCCCTTTGCTTGCTTGTTTGTTTTCTTTTAGTAGGCATATCTATGTGTGTGCGCAGGCAGTGTTGCAACTCTCTACCCCTGAGTTGTTAGCATTGGTTCTCCCTCATATTGTATCAATTTGATGTAATTCTTGTCTCATTGGATAGCTATTAGAGTCTATTTTATGCTCACAAAGTCTCTGGATCATTCTCTGAGTAATCTGGGAGCAACATGCATTTTAGTGAAGTTGTGTGATTGATATCTCTCTTGGTGTGTAGGCTCTGTTGGAAATATTTTGCTCTCTATTGTAAGGGCTGGTTCTCCTTCTCTATATATCCATTTGCTATGATTTTAGTGTCATTGGGTAGCTATTAAAGGCCTCTAAAGTTGACCCAAGTTTGAGATTCATTCTCTGTATAATCTGTGAGAAAAGCTTGCTGGAGTGAAGTGAGGTATCTGCTTGACTGGCAGTTGTGAGCATTCAACTAGCTCATGTTGTAGACATTGTTTCTCCTTGTGTAAGCATCCATTTGAAGTGAAATTTGTTTTGTTGGAAAGCTCTTGGTGTCTACTACAGGTCTACAAAAGCTCACTGGAGTTCTCTGCATAAGCTCTGAGTAAGAGCATTTTTGGTGTGCAGAGGTCAAAGAAGGATACCTGTGGAGGTCATTCACGCTTCGTCGTTGCTTAGGGGTTGAGATACTTCCCCCATCAGTGGTATCAGAGCATTTGGGAATCTTGGAGGCATCACATACAAGCAAGAAGACCTCTTGGAGTTGGTGGTTGAAGATTTGCATCAATAAAAGCTTCTTGGAGGTAGCTCACATCAAGGGGGAGCTATTCTACTCAAATTTGCAAGAGCACAAGGTGTCCATCTGAGGAAAGCTTTGGATTGAGGTAACCTCAGAGCCTCATTTTCATTTTACACACATTGGAGCATTAGCCAAGGGCTAGGTCAAGTATCAAAGACTAGATATGGGAGACTTCAACACTCAAATTGAAAAGCTAGACAAAGGTAACTATCAACCATGGAGATTTAGGGTCTCCAACTATCTTATGGGCAAGGGCCTTTGGGGGTTGATTAGTGGAAGTGAACCAAGACCTAGGTTGGATGAGAATCCAACCAATGACTAGAGAAGGGCCTTTAGGGAATGGAATGAAAGAGACAAGAGGGTTATCTTTATTCTTTCCCAACACATTAGCAATAGCATGATCGGCCATATCCAAGACTTGGATTCAAGCATGAAGGTATGGGAGACACTTGAAAGGCTTTATTCAACAAGCACCAAAGCAAGGAAGATCCAACTCAAGAATGAGCTCAACAACCTTAGGAAGAGCTCAGGGAGTAGCATAAATGACTACATACTTAAGGTCAAGGAGTTATCAGATGCATTGGGATCCATTGGAAGCCACGTAGACGATGACGATCTTGTGGCTTATACTCTCAATGGTTTGAGAGATGATGAGAAGTGGAAACCCTTTACCACTTCAGTATATGTAAGGGATAATCTTCCCGATTTTGAGCAATTGGTTGCTCTCATGGTCACCGAAGAAATGAACATAGGTGGAAGTTCAACTAAAAGCAAGGATGCACAAGTTTTCTATGCAGGTAATCAAAGGGGCAAAGGAAGACGAGGACAAGGAAGGGGCAAAGGAAGGTTTGGAGGAAGGCAAGGCCACTCAAGCAATCAAGGACATGACCAAGGCACCTCATCACAAAGAGGGAGAGGAAGAACAAGAGGAAGAGGAGGACGACATCAACAAAACAGGAATCAAGATGGCAAAGGATGTTACATATGTGGCAAGTTTGGCCACTATGCTAGAGATTGCTACCAAGGAGGAAACCAAAGGAACTATAATCAAGGTTCTTCATACAAAGGCCAAGGTAATTATGCTTCTACAAGTTCAGAAAATGACAATCTCTTGATGATGCACATGAATGGGAATTCAAGCAAAGTAGATAACACTTGGTATATTGATAGTGGATGTAGCAACCATATGAGTTGCAATGCTTCTTGGTTTACTAATCTACATGTTCCCAAAGGTAAAGGACATGTAGAAACAGGTGATGATACAGCCCATGAGATCTCCCATGTTGGAGATGTAGCTTTGGATGACAAGGAGGAAGGAAGATGTCTCAAGGATGTCTTGCATGTACCTACCATCACAAAGAACTTGGTGTCCGTTGGGCAAATGGTTGAAAGAGGCTATCAAGTAAGGTTCAACAAAGGTGGATGCTTTGTGGAGAACCCTAAGCAAGGTTACAAGGTCATAGCAAGAGGAAAGAAGCAAGGGAGACTCTTCACTTTGGAGGTAAATTCTCATTCTACTCAACATGTCTACTTCACATATGGAAACAAGAGGATTTCGGAGTTGGACTTGTGGCACAAGAGGATAGGTCACATCAACATACAAAGAATGAACGAAATGCAATTCAAGAGGCTGGTTGAAGGTCTTCCCAACTTCCAAGGACAAGGTATGAAGCATTTATGTGAATCTTGTCAAGTAGGGAAGCAAGCGAGACTTCCATTCAAGAAGAGTGGCTACATAAGCCAACATCCATTGGAGTTGATACATACAGATGTGTGGGGGCCAACCAAAGAGCAATCCATTGGAGGTAACAAGTACTTTGTCACTTTTATAGATGATTGCACAAGGATGGTTTGGGTTTATTTCATCAAAAACAAATCAGATGTGTTTACATGTTTGAAAGCATTCAAGGCAATGGTAGAGAAGGAAACACGTACATATATCAAGAAGCTAAGGTTCGATGGAGGGGGAGAATATTTCTCCAATGAGTTTTCTGATTTTTTAATGGATCAAGGCATCAAGAGGCAAGTAACATGCAAGTACACACCCCAACAAAATGGAGTAGCAGAGAGAAAGAATAGATACATTGCCGAGATTGCTAGAGCAATGCTTAATGAGATGAATGTACCTAACATGTTTTGGAGTGATGCAGCAAATACCGCCGTGTATCTTATGAATAGGGCTCCTACCTCAGGGATCCATGGCTTGACACCATATCAAGCCTATTATGGTAAGAAACCTGATCTTTCCCACTTGAAGATATTTGGATGTACTTGTTATGTACATGTGCCAAGTGAATTGAGGCACAAGCTACAACCAAAGGCAGAAAAGTGTGTGTTTCTAGGATATTCAAATGATCATAAAGGTTACAGGTGCTTCAACCCAAACACAAAGGACTTGAGGATATCAAGGGATGTAGCATTTGATGAGCTACTCCCTTGGTATAAGAAGTATGATTGTATGCAGGACTATGAAGAAGAAAAGCATGGACATGATGAAGAACAAATTGACCTAGAGCTAAGCGGCCCAAGATGTTCCATCAATGAAGATAGTTCAAGCATGAACTCACCATGGAGGGAGAGATCTTCATCAAGCTATGAAGCACAATCAATCAACAAAGGCAAAGCAACATTGGTGGAGTTGGATGAAGAAGGTATTGAAGTTGAAGATGATGAAGGACACATGATGGAGAAAGAAGCCACGTCAAAGAAAGAGATCAAGTTCCCAAGGCAAAGGAGGTTTATTCCTCCAAAAGGTGAATAAAGGAAGTCTTCTAGAGTTAAGTATCCAACTCAAAGGTTTACTTATGATTCATACATGGCAACACATTATGCATATATGAACAAAGTAGTAGAAGATCATGAGCCCGATTGCTATGAAGATGCAAGCAGGTACACCGAATGGAAAGAGGCAATGCAAGAAGAGATTGACGCACTTGAGGAAAATCAAACATGGACTCTAGTGCCCAAGAAGGAGAACATGAAGGTAATAGGTAA
>CM035432.1:91231017-91396017 GCA_020310875.1 Ceratopteris richardii
GATCCACCTATGATGGGAGAGGTTTCTAAAGTAATCTGATTTTATGACTACCTCTTCCAAACGTGACATAGACGCTATCTGAACTGCCACTCTGTCATCATGGGTTGTGGCCACTTTCTCTAGCCTCTGCATCCATTCAGGAGCCTCGATCTCAATGGTGTCCATGCCCTCTTTTGTTTGCTTGCCCCCTGGTGCAGGCATGGGAACGTATGGGTCTTCAAAGGTTTCCTCTATTTCAATTGGTACTAAGTCTTCAGGCTCGGGCTCTACAAGGGGAGAAGGTTGACGCTCGTATTGCATGACTTTACTTTGTAATTCTTCTAGTTCTGCTCTGAGTTTTTCGACTTCTTCAGATGTGTCAACTGCAGTTATGACTTTGCTTGGTGACTCATGCTGGGTTGCCAGCTGGTTTAATAGGTCATCTCTTTCTCTTTCTAATGCTGCATGGGCTTCCAGGAGGTTGGCATGGGTTTCCAACACAATTTGCATATTCGCTGAGGGTATGGCCTTGAATCTATCTACGTCGATTTCCTGTGGGGAACCCTCCATGGCTGCTTCCAAGTTTTCTTCGTTTTGTTTCTGTAGTCGTTTATTCTCCTCGAGTGTAGTAGACATGTGTTTGCGTAAGAGGGCCAGGTTGCATCGAAGCTTGAGATTCTCTGTTATCTGGGAGTGTAGCAGATCATCCATTTGTTGTTTTTCTTCTGCATCTGATTGGGGTGGATTGGCTACTAACTGCTCATGTTGTTCCTGTAAAGTGACATACTGTTGTTGTAGTAGCCGCTTTTCCCTTTCTAGATCAATGAATCGTACTTGAAGTTCTTCATGGCTTCAGAAGAGTCTCGTATGTTGGTTATCCAGATGCTGGTAGTGCTGTTGTAGTTGAGACATACACTGATACATATTATTAAATACATTATTAATAGGGGTGGATGCGGGAAGGGTGTTGAATGCAGAAGGGAAGGGGAAGGGGAAGGGGAGTGTGGATGCGGTGCTGGAAAATGGTGAAGTGGGAGGTGGGGGAATGGGAGATGGTGGGTGTATGGGGGGAGGGAGAGGTGCGGAGGTGGGTGATATGTCCATAAAATCAAAAGTGGATGTAGTGGTGGGAGTGATTGTGAACATGGGAATCGTGGGTGCGGTGATAGTGGTGAAAGTGTACAGTGGTGTGTGCAATTGTGAATACGAACTGCCAGGAAGTGTGATCGGGGGAATGAGGTTTTCCGTGGCTGCGGTTAGAATTATTGTTTCAGTGGCCGTATAGACAAGAGAGGTGGAGATAAGGTGTGTGGGTTGTGTGGGTTGACTGACGGTCTATGCTTCGGTATGGGTAGTAGAGTCGGAGGCGGTGACAGTAGTGGTTACACTGGTAGTGGGAGGTGAATGTGGTGGAGTTGGAGGCAGGGGTGGCAAAGGGGGTGACGGGGGTGCACTTGATGTATGGGTTTCCTCAGTATCATGAACAGTGTGTGCAGTGCCCGTGGTTGTGGATGTTCCTTGTGGTTCTGATACTAATACATTCATCTGTTTTCCTGATCGTAGGGGGCGTCTACCATATCTTCGCTCCGTTCTTCGTGATTGTGCAAGGGCGGTATGCACCGTCTCAGGTACTCCTAAAGCATCAGATATCATATCAAGTGTGGCGCGGTATTGCTCGTCTACTCCTTCCTCCTCAAGGATTTGGTTCATGAGAGCTTTTCCTGCTGCGAGGGACAGTCTATGTTGCTCTTGAACCCTGTTGATGGTATCATAGAGCTTTTTCAATTCCTTCGTATAAGCCGGGGCACCCCTCAAGTACTTGTAGAGCTTCCTGATCATATTCCTGCTCTTCTTCCTCGGATTGTCCACCATGTTCCTCCTCTTGTTCTTCTTCTTCTTCATCCTCCACATTGACCACATCTGGTTGTCTGGGATGGGGTTGGTCTGTAGCAGTTTGTTGTCCACTAGCTTGCTCTGCCTCGACTTCCGTGTTAACAGCTTTGATTATTCTGGCAACCTCCTCATCAGTTAGGTCTTCTAATGTGAATCCGTGAGGAAACTCCAGGTCGGTTGGTACAGGTGGGAACACCAGATTTGGTCCATCAATGCTGTGTCTTGGTAATCTGATAGTGAAGGGTTGTACCCACCTTGGAAGTCGTGGAGTTGTCTCAGGTGTCAGCGTCGCACCGCGGGGTTGTGCACAGGGCATTTGAACTGCACCTCTCATTTTCTTAGATGGCGGTCCTGCGGTTGATAGTCTACGTTGAAATTCCTGTACCCTGGTCCAAATTAATGCCCTCTGAACTAGCACATCATAAGCCAAACATCTATACACAATCCGGGTGAGAGCACAACATCCATACAATACAGACTTTTGTTTTTTATACCACCTTTGATGAGCCAAGTGGATTTGGTCGATAATCCAGTGGGGCATATTGATTGTCAAATCAAAGGCATCAGCCAAGTATAGACTAAACCATATCTTCTTAGGTGGCATTGTGAACCTCTCTTGAGCGGGAAATGCAAAATGTTGCATGACCATTCGCAAGTGAATGGCAATTGTAGGTGTCATTGCCACCATGTCCTTTAATTTCGTCAGATTCCTATTCTTCATATTGTCGGGGACCATAGTCTCTTTCTCCGTAGGAATGTGCATACCTTTCATGTCTAGAGCTTCCCTTACCAAATTGATAGTCAGCCTGAAGCACTTCAACTCATTGCCCCTTGTGAGAGATGGGAGGACAAAGGTGCTGTTTCCCTTTTTGTCTTTGCTCGGAGTGAGGGTGCTAATCAAATATGAGCATCTTAGAAAGTCGGGCTTTGGCAATTGGAATTTGAAGTAATCGTAGAGTCCCGCCTTCTTCCATATAGGTTTCAGTCCTTCATTCAAATTCTCTGGTGAAGAAGTGATACCTGCCCCAGCGCCCATTGAATTCTATCTCGGCCTCCCACATGTAGGTGCCTTCACCCAGAGATCCTGCCACATCACTAAACCAATGTGAATTTTTGCTGACTGGCATTGTGTGCCCTTGTGGAGGATTCTGAATCGGTATGGTGTGTAATGCCCTCAATGCCACTGGACGTTCCGTCAACTCCTCCTCAATGGGAAGGCTTTCAATGTCCACGACTTGGGGGCTGGTGCCTGCCTGGGAGCTAGTTCCTGCCGTATCTGCCATGTTACGACTCTGTGAGAATATAGAAACATGTGTTAACATTGTAAAGGACAAGATAGAACCGTTTTTGTCCCCATTCCAACATTAACATGAGGTTCGGGAGAGATTAGTAGGTTATTAAGTGCTCGGTGCTTGTGTGTGTAGTTAGGAATTTGGTAGACCTAGGAGCTAAGTGGAATGATGTAGTGAGAGAGTGATGTAGTTAGTAGGTGGGCATGGATTTACAAATGGGGTCCGAGGGTTAATTACAAGTTTTAGGTTGCCAAATGCAATGGATGGGTTTTGATCTTGATTTTGTGGAGACTCTGGAGAGTTTGATAGGGGTATCTACTTGAAAATGAGGCTTTTTAGGGACCCATTTACAAGTGATTCTACTTGTGCTCATGGAAGAATATGTGTCCGCGTGTGATGCATAAGAATGGGCACCTGATGTTCGAGTGAGTGAAACATGTTGTACTGGGTGTGGCCTCGGTGTAGCTATTTGAGCCCGCAAGCAAGCCTTAGGCACCCAGATTTGTCGTGATTGTGGGCTGGCCTTCATCGACTTCTTGGGTACCCAAATAGACTTCACTTTCACAGAAGAATTTATGAAAGACTTCTTATTAGTGTCGTGTTGTTGATTACTAATAAGAGGTTTTGGCCGAGGGGTTGGCATGGTCGCAACAGGGTGTTCGCCTTTTCACACCCACACTTGTTTCAACAGCTGAGACATTCTGCTTCGCACGTGTTTTTGGCCTCCAGTATAGGTAGTACTCTGCTCCTTCTGTATTTGATCTGCCTTTGGTTGCTGCATCCCTGTGGCCTTTGGAAAAGAAGGGAGTGCCGTCTTATCCTTGACTCCGTTGTTGAGACAATCCTCTTTCTGCATCATACAGTTTTGGACAAGAATAGCATTTTCAACTTCATGTGCGCCCCTGGAAGGACCAGGAGCTCGTGCCTTACCTAGTGCCTTGAGTGCCTCACTTTCCAATTCAACGGTAATTCGACTATGATTTACCCATACCTGAAGAAGTCCACTCCTTAGGTTTAGGTTGACTGCATGATCATAGATCCAGTCCTGACCCAAGACAAGAGGCTCAGTGAGGTCCTCATCTTGACACACTAGTACTTTGACTGTCATTACTTCGTCTTCAATATACAGGGGAAGTTCCACCTCGCCCATGCAAGGGGTTTCCACACCTCCCAATCCTATGAGATAGGCTTCTATAGGATTGACAGTTAATTTCAACTTTTGACAGTACGAAAATTTAACAGCACTAGTGGCTGCACCTGAGTCAATCAAGGCTCTTACAGTCCTTGCACCCTTTCCTTGTCCTATCTCTAAGGTTATAAAAGGACGTCGATCAATTATTCTCTGAGAACTTATTCCTGAGACTTCACACATAGCCACGTGATATCCTTGATCTGCATATGCATCTGTCCTAGGTTGCTCTCTACCCTGTCTTCTCAACTTCATTCTCCGGATGCGTTCCAATGCTTCTGCTTGAGCTTCTTCGCGAATTCGTTTTTCTTCTTCTTTGCGTTTCTTTGCAGTGTTGAGTCGACTTAGCATCTCTTCCGTCAGAGGTTCCTGACATAACTTGATCCTGCATCTGCTTATGTAGCTCGGGAGAACATCGCCTTCTAATGTAGCTAGTTGCACTACTCCACTTGTTGAGATTCTATTAATGATCATGGGTCCGTAGCCTCTCTTCTCCAGTTTCCTCGCATGTTGTTTCAAAGTGTATACTAGTACTAGGTCGCCTGCCTTCAAACCTTTATCCTTAACGTGGGCATCAAAGTATGCCTTCTGTCGTTTCTTAGCTGCATATATCCCTGCAACCGCCCTCAGTCTTGTTTCTCCTAATCGTTCAAGGTCAAATAGTTTAGAGGAGAGTTCATGACCCATCCATTCATGCTCTTGTGCTACTTTCAATGTAGGTATTAAGAAGTCCAGCGGTAGCACTGCATTTTGGCCAAATACCATCTGAAAGGGGGTGGCTTGGAGTACCGTTTTGTAGGCGACTCGGTATGCCCAAACAACGTGGTGTAGCTGTTTGTCCCAATCAAAGCGTTTATTGTTCACTAATTTCGTTAGTACATTGCATAAGATCTTATTGGTGCTCTCAGCCTAGCCATTAGCTTGAGGGTGATAGGGGGCAGACTTCTTATGTACTACCAAGAATTCTTGGAGCAGATTTTCAATAACTTCATTCAAGAAGTGAGTGCCTCTATCACTAACTAGCTCTATAGGTAGCCCGTATCTAGTGAACACATTCTCAAATAAGAACTTAGCTGTTGTTTGTGCATCGTTCTTCGTGGTAGCTTTCAATTCTACCCACTTGGTTAGATAATCCGTGGCCACAATGATATATTCAGCATGAGAACCCTTAGCTGGGGGATTAATAGGACCTACAAAGTCTATTCCCCACTTAGAGAATGCTCGTCCACCCATCATAGGTTTTAGTGGCATTTCATCTTTGCGTATAGGATACTGAGTTCGCTGACAGACATCACACCTCTTCACATAGGTATGTGCATCCATGTGAAGGGTCGGCCACCACAAGCCTGCAAATAGAATCGCTTTAATCACTCGATCTGGTCCAAAATGTCCTCCTGCTACGCCTTGATGAGCTGTTTCCAAGATCTTGAGATATTCACTCTCATGGGCGCATAGTCTGAGGTAACCATCTTTACCACGTTTGTATAGATTATTACCAATGAGTGAGTAATCCAGGGCTTCTTGTTCTAAACTCCTTTTCCTAGCCAGAGTCATGTCTAGAGGGAAGGTTTTCGTCCTCAGGAAGGATACTAGTGGTTCACTCCAATCTGGCACTATGGATACTTGATAAAGAGTTGCATGTTCCACAGGTGGTTTAGTGCAGCAGATTGGGCATTCCTTGCACAACTTTTGGACATCAGCTTCCATAGTCGGCCAATGCACTCCAAGTCTCCTTAGTGTCTGTAGGGTTTGTTGCTTTGAGTAGTGTTGCTCTAATGCACCTACATGTGCTAATTACAACCATTTAGCATACTCATCCTCTTCCACACAACAAGCCAAGATCCCTTGATCTGTGTGCTTGTACATACTTCCTGCCATGATGTGATACTTTTGGGCTTTTACTACCTCTTTATCATGTGTGTTTATTATTGGGTGGTTAGGCCCGTATGTCAATACTGGGACTAATGGCTTAGCCCACTGCGGCACCACTTCCAAATTAAACAAGTAAGCATCAGGAAGGTCATCTGACACTCCTTGTGGGGCTTCTCTAGATGTGAGCCTAGAGAGATGATCTGCTCTCAAGTGAGTCTTCCCTTTCCTTACCACAACCTCGAAATCATATTCCATTAGCAAGAGAAACCATCTTACTAATCTTCTTGTATTGCAGGGCTTGTTCACAAGATATAGCAGTGCCTAATGGTCAGTAAAAAATTTAAACTTATTTGCAAGCAAATAATGTCTAAACTTTTTAACTGCATATACCATGCCTAGTCCTTCTCGTTCGGTGGTGGTATAGTTTCGTTCAGCTACATTCAACTGTCTACTAGCATAGGCAATCGGAAGGTCCATATTACCTTCGCCTGTAGGTTGTGCGAGTACACATCTAATAGCATAATTGGATGCATCTACATGAACATGAAAAGGCTTATTCCAATCTGGTGTGGTCAAGATTGGTGCTGAGCATAATCGCCGTTTAAGCTCATTGAAGGAATTCTCACATTCATCAGTCCACTCAACGTTAGTCAAAAGTCCATACAGAGGCTTTGCTATGATGGCATACATGTGTATAAACCATCGGTAATAACCACAATGCCCCATGAAAGCTTGTAGTTCCTTGACATTCTTTGGCCTAGGTAACTCGGCTATGGCTTTCACTTTCTCTTCATCAGTGGATATGCCATTCTTTGACACTATGTGTCCTAGAATCTTGCCTTGCCTGACCATAAAAACTCACTTTTCTGGGTTCAGGCAGACTTGATATTCTCTACATTTGTCAAAGATTTGTCTGAGTTCAGGAATATGGGTTTGTTTAATGTTGGAATGAGCACAAAGATCATCATACAACATAGACTTCTAAGTTCTTCCTCAGAAACTCTTTAAATACATGGCACATCAGCCTCTGGAAGGTAGCTGGTGCATTGGTAAGCCCAAATGGCATTACTCTAAAGGCAAAAATGCCCCATTCAGTGGCAAAAGCCGTCTTATGCTGATCTTCTAGAGCTATGGCTGCTTGATTGTAGCTTGAAAATCCATCAAGGAAGCTGTACACTTCCTTGCTTGCTACTCTCTCTAAGAGATGCTCTGTGATAGGAAGCCGATAACTATCTCGAATTGTGGCTGCATTGACCTTCTTTAAGTTAATGCATACACGCAGCTTCCCATTTTTCTTGGGCACCACTATGATGGGGGATACCCACTCAGTGTGCTCAATTTCATAGATGAATCCAGCTTCAACCAGTCTATCTATCTCCTCTTTGATCTTAGCAGCATAATTATCATTGATGGCTACATCCATTGTTGCTAGGATTTCTGCCCAGCCGTGGGTTTCAAATTCTTCGTAAGGAAAGACTACAAGTGCATAGGCTGGGTCTTGAATTGATCTATGTGTTTCTTTTGCACCTATCTCTCTGGCGTCTTCTCTCTTCTCTTCTTCTACTACTACTTTGCACATCCATAAGTGGGTGTCTTCATGCATCCATGAGGATCCTGATCCTATGGAATGCACCGATTCCGTATCATCTTTGGCTCTATGGAGGGGATTCCATTGGATAGGAGGGACATCTCTATGAGAGTAATCTTTGAGATTCACTTTGGTCGTAACACCTAAGTGCTGCAGGTACAAGGAATTGGTTCCCCAATCCTGTACCACTTGCAACTGTCGCATAAAGGGTCGTCCGAAGATCATTTCATAGGCATGATTTTTACTAAAATCACATATAGCAAATGTATGCTCGAACTCAACACCACATGTGGTGAGAGTTATTCCTTCTAACAGCCCTAAGCGTCACTCTATGTGACCGTTGGCCATTTGCAATTTCATCCTCGTGGGTCTGAGTGCTCGCTTGCCCCAACACTTCCATAGGGAAGTGGTAGCAATTGCAACTCCTGCGCCTGAGTCTAGAATGGCCTTGGTGGTGTATCCTTTATGGGAGATAGGAAGATATGTGTTTCCTTCTTCGCCCTCACTCATGTCTCCTATCTTGTCCAATGGTATTTGTGGCACTGTTCTCTGGGATCCTACCTGGGAATGAGGTTTTGCTATCTCTGGTACTTGTTTGGCTACATGTTTCCATAGCTCTGGCCTTACTTTGAGTAGCTCTTCTAAGGTGAGGTTGCACTGTACTTTAGTGTTTTTCACTACCTCTGTGTTCCTAGGTATGACTGAGTCCTCATTTCGTACCATGACTGTGGGTGCTCTCATACAAGTAGACTTAGCTTCCCATGGGCCTGTGAAGTGGGGTAATTCTTGCAGAGAGTTAGACTCAAAGTCTAATCTTTCCTGAGATTGGGTGCTCTCATGCTCCTCATAAATGGATGGGATGTCTTGTGGAAATTGGTCGTGTGCATCATCCACAAGTTCAATGGGAGGAGGGACTTCACTCTCTTTAGCCCATTTGTCTTCTTGAATCTCTTGTAGGAATTCTGGTGTGAACCGATTCATAGAAGATGATGTGTCTGGCTCCGTAGAGTTAGGCACATAGGCTTCCTGGGCAGGAAGACCTACCCTTTCACTTGCCTTGTCCTTGTGTTGAGAGGCGGGTTCCTTTCTTGATTGTGCAATTAACCTCTCTATTCTTTCTAATAGTCCTTCAAAGTGCAGCTGCGTCTTGGCTGAGCTAGATATGTTTAAAAGGCGACTGGCTTCAAACATGGTTTGAGCCAACTCCACCATCTTAGCACAAATTTTAGTTCGTTCAAGCTTTAATTCTGCTCTAGGGTAGCACTTTCCATGATCAGTTACGTTTGGCCCATCTTGGATTCTGGCCTGATATGCTTTAAGCATCATGTTTAGGTCCTCGGGAGTGGGATCTGCTAGGACTGATCCTACTCTAGGGGGTGGTGGGATTAGGTGAGGCGGGTTGGAAGGTGGCGGGTCAGATGGAGTTGGGAATGGTGGAGGTGGGGTAGTGTGAGAGGGAGTTTGAGATGTGAGTTCGGTTATCCTGGCTCTCGTTTCTCTTAGGCTTTCCTCAAGTTCACTCATTTTCTTTGCCCATTGCCTTTTCATTCTTTCACGACTATCTCTCCAAGTTCTAGTCCTCTTCTTTGTCATGCTCTCCGTTTCACTAACATCTGGGCTCTTTTCCTGGCCTACACTTTGGTTCTGTTGCAAGGCTTGGGCTCTAGTGATCACTTGCACTGTAGTGGAAGTCACACTTCTTGTGGAGTCTACAACTAACCCAACGACATTGATAGGAGTGATTTTCGGCATATTATTAGGATTCTTTGGGCAGTCTCGTAAGAGATGCTCCTTTCCACACTCTTGGCAATAGCCCTGGATCGTCACTGATTGGGGTTGTGTAGGTGGAGGCAAGGGACAATCATGAATGAGATGATCTCCCTGACATTTGTAGCATGGTCCTTTAGGAAATGGGGGTCTTACTTGCCTAGGTTGAGGTCTAGAGTTGGGGTTTGCGTACATGACATTAGCATACTCTGGCTCCCAATTAGGTTCACTCGGTTCCTCACTGTAGTAGGACTCACCATGTTCAGGAGACTGCATGTAGTAAGCCTGGGGACTATCAACATGCGTAGAATCAAAGCTATGGTATCTGGGATCACTTTCTGAAATTAATGGTGTTACTGGGACTATAGCTCTATTCAGGTTTTCTTCTGCAACAGCATACTTTATCGGAATCACATTAGTAGGAGCAGGTGGTTGTTGTGCTAGCACTGGCTGGGGTCTCAGTTGGGCCTGATATTTCAGTTGGTAATTTTGTTGAGGCCTAGTATACTGTTGGGGTGGGTATTGACTCTGGTATCTGCCTTGTTGGTATGGCTGAGGGTAGGTTTGCCTAACCGCTTGCTTATTGTATGGGCAGTCTTGTGCTGAGTGATTTGTGTATCTTCGTTCTATGGTGCAGTACTGGCTACTAGGATTTACTTGGGGTTGAGCCATAATGGGACATACATTCTCCATATGGTCACCTCCACAAGTATAGCATCTTTTCACTGGGGCAAATCTTGGGACCTGTTTGCTAGTGACACCTAATTTCTGAGCTACTTTCTCTGCAAGTTCCTCAATTGATGTGGATTGCGAGGAAGAGAGGCTAGAGGCGCTATCTGAGTCTTTGTAGATTTTGGAAAGCTCTAGTTCTTCCCCTAGGTTATCCTCGATGTCAATGCATATGCATACACACTCTTCTATGGTCCTAGGGTCCTTCAAGTACACATATGATCTCAATTTGGTACTTAGCAATCCATCCAAGAACAAAGCCACTTGCTTAGCTGGTGTGGGTAACTCAAGGACATGGCATCTCTCTAGGTATTGCCTAAATCTTCTTCCAGCAAGTCTCACGGTTTCTTGAGGGGTTTGCTTGAAGCTGTGAATCAGCGAGGAAGTGTTATGTCTTATGCCACTTTTGGAGAATTCGATAATGAATGCCTCCAGAAGTTGATCTATGCTCCTAAACTGCCTCTCATTTAGTGGTTGAAACCATGTCAGGGCGGTGTTCCTAAGGGTTAGACCGAAGGCATTGTACTGCGTGAACATATCTTCAACTTGTTCGGCTCTCAAGACTTGCCTAAACTCAGCCACATGATCGTATGGATCTCTGGTGCCATCGAAGTAGTTCTTCATGGACTTGACTAGCTGAGTCGGTCTCAAAGTCCTTGTGTGCTCTCTAGGTCTTGGTAGAGGGAGCTCATCCGCATTTCTTTGATTCCTTGAAGCTCTAAGTACCTCAGGTTCCACTCTATTTGTTTTCGTTCTCGTTCTTTCTCTACCCCCTGGGTTGGCAAAGCTTACTTCTGGCCTATCTCTACTTCTGTCTCTTTGAGCTCCATGGGCTTGGGATGCTCCAGCTCCAGGGTGACCATAGGACACGTTCGATCTTGGTTGGGGGAAAACAAATTCACCCTTCCAAGTATAAGCATGCTTGTCATGTTCTGTAACTACAAAGATCCTCTCTGTAGCGTGATCTAAGTAGGTCACTCTGCCTGGGCTATCAGGATCTTTAAACTCATAGATCAGGATTGACCCTACATCATTTGGCCTATTTGATTTATACCTCCAAAAAGCTTCATCGGTCTCTTGGTTTAGGAGCAGATCTATACTCTTATTATCCTGGGGAACCCACTCAGGATTGAGGATTCTAGTAAGAACGGATTTCCCTCGAGGGGTCCTGGGCTCTCCTCCTACGTTCCCTTGTTCTAGGTCATCTATGTCTGTCTCAGGGATCACATTCCCGAATTCATCTGTCCTATCTAGGTGACTGGTGACTACGTATATGGTTCCTTCTTTATCTAGGTATGCTCCATTTTTGAACTTGACAGCTGGGCGTTCTAGTCCAATGGACTGGTCCGGGTTTTTAATCTAGACCACAGATCTTCCTAGGCCGTCCTCATAGATGCTAGCACCTAATCGGTTGGCCCTAAGGTATTCCAGCTACGTCTTGTAGGGGCCTTCCACCCTATATAGATATGGCACACCTATACTTCCTGTAGGTCTGTCCATACCTTGAGACATCTCTGATTCACTAGTCTCAGAGCTAGGGTAATGCGAGTGGTGACTCAACTGCTGGGCCCAAGACCTAGCAGTATGATTAACACTAGCCTCCGAAGACCTAAGACTTTGTCTATCCCTTACTAGATGCCGTCCTGATCTAAGGTTCATATGCCTATTTAAGTAGCCCCTATTTTGCCCAAGTACAACCTCGTTGCTGAGTTCTTTTGTATCAATTACTTGATTCCTTTTTATGTTGATTATCGTGTTTATGCTCTTGTCTGATATCACGTCGTCAGGAGCAATTGAGTGTTTTTTTTCCGTACTTTTAGGTTGATCGTTCCACGTTAGGTACTTTTCCTTTAAGTTATCGACAGTACAAAGGTTATGTTTCTAGCTTGAACTTGAGCTTTTAGGTAGTTTTCAACTTGAATACTGCCTATCGTCGCCCTGGTTTACTTCTAGCACTATTCGTACTTAGCCTGAGCTAGGAATTGACAGAGGGTGTTGAGAGTATTCCGACCTTACTTGTTGATCCCTTGCTTTATGATGCTCAAGAACCCGCTTCTCAAGCTGCAAAGAAACCCTTGCCTTGGATGCTCTCAATTGCTCTCAATGGACCTGTGAAAGTCCCAAAATTAGCTCAAGACTTAAACTCAAATAACAGACAGATCACGTTCATGCATGTAATGTGGATATCAATTATGTTCCTGTCTTTATTGCAAACAATTCTAGAGATCCCTTGGTTTTGTTCCCCCTAGGTATGGTATTTGATACACAGGATTTTTCTCAAGACACTCCTGTAAGGACCTCACAAATTCACTAATTGCTAGACCAATATGCCCAAAAACTATCCCCAAAACTTGGAATAAAACCCTAATTTTTTTGGCCGAAAAGCCTATCAATCGCGATCGACAGGTCTGTCAATCGCGATTGACAGAGGTGTCCGTCGGGGCTTGTCGATCGCGATCGACACGTCAATCGCGATCGACAGTGTCAATCGCGATCGACAGTGTCAATCGTGATCGACAGAGTCGATCGTGGGTCCTGTCAATCGTGATCGATGGTGTCAATCGCGATCGAGACGTGTTCCGGGATTTTCATCATAAATTCAGTCGATCGGGGCTGTGTCCGTCGCGATGGACATATGGCAACGCGTGAAATTCAGTCAATCGCCAAAATTCAGTCGGTCGCAATCGACGGTGTCAATCGCGACTGAAAGAGGTATTGGTCGTGGCTGTCGATCGCGATCGATGGTGTCAATCGCGATTGACAGGGTCAGTCGGTCGCGATCGACAGATCTGTCGATCGCGATTGATAGAAGTTGTCGGTCGTGGGTGTTAGTCGCGATCGATGGTGTCAATCGTGATTGACAGAGGAACACGGAATTTTTTAACTGTTTTTAGTGATTTAGCATGTGCTCATCATGTAGATTATGGTGGTGCACTTTGTTTTAACAAATGGGCAGTTTTTCTGTCGATCGCGATCGACAGACTTCGGCGACACAGAGACAGTTTCGTGATGTTTCATATCTGCATGGAGTGTTGGAGATGATGATGCAGCAAGTACCTGCAAGAAAGCTCAAGAAACACGCAAAGACAACGCACACAATATCGCTCTCTCGCTCTCTCTCACAAGTGGAATGAGGGAAATGAGGTGGAGAAGGTGATATGATCAAAAACTGAAAATTTTTGCGATGATGGAGATGGAGATCAGATATGGTGAGGATGAAGATGGTGATGATGGTGGTGAGGTAAGAAAGAGAAAAATAAGAAGAGTAAAGAAATTACCTACAATGCCAACGTCTCGAATCTACATCTTACCATCACACGCTCGTCCTCAAAGCTCGATCCCCGACAACGGCGCCAAAATTTGTTGTAGCTCAGTGATGAGTAGCACCTCCTTTAATGTCAATCCGAGAAGACGTGAGGATGGTATGATGACCTCGAGCAAGTGAAGGCACAAGTGCGTGAGTGAGAAGCACACTAACATGCACACACATACAAACACACGCGCACTCAAGGTAAGACAAAGAGAGAGACAATGGAGTTCTTTTAGATTGCTTCCAAAGTGCTCATACAAGTTTAGATCAATTACAAGCTAGCCTAAAAAATGAGCTCTCTAGCTCTATTTATAGTTTTTGACTAGGTTTTGGCCGTGTCCAGACCTAGTGTCCGGCCTAGTTAAAAATTAGGTTCTAGGGCCTATTTGAAGACTCAAACGAAGTCTTAAAATTATGAAAATTGGTAGGTAGCTACTTCGAATGCTCCTCAAGCTCAAGGACTCCTTGGCTTGCACAAAATGGAGCTACAAAAATATGAAATGGTATCTACAATGGCTTTTAGTGATGAAAATCACTATTGTTGTAGGGATTTCTTCTAACGATTTGACATACATATCTTCGAGCTCCCTACTTGCTCCTTCTCCTTGTGTGTCCACCTCTTTGATATGCTTTAGTGTCCTGAAAAAATATTGGCCTACTTGCCAGATCATCGTTGACTACTCTGTCTGCTTGTGCCTTCTCTTCTCTCTGACTCCCTCCGTAAGCTTCCTTGCCTTGTGAGTCCTTCAGTTCCAACATATATGGATATGTATATGTATATGTATATGTATATGTATATGTATATGTATATGTATATGTATATGTATATGTATATGTATATGTATATGTATATGTATATGTATATGTATATGTATATGTATATGTATATTTATATGTATATGTATATTTCATCACTTGTAGATTCCATGTCTACCCATCGATGGTCTTCGTCATTTGCGTTTTCCTTTCCTGTGCTACTTCCTTCACTTGAATGAGCTTCATTCCTTGTCCTTCCATGCCAAGCTGATGTAGTACTCTCCTCTGATGGTGTGCTTGAAGTGATTGGACCACTTATCTCCATGCTTTGTTGTTGCTCTTTGAACTTCTTCTTGGTGTCATATGCATCGTCAACCTGTAACACATCTTTGCTACCATACCAAGGCATCAACTCATCAAATATTACATCCCTAGATACCTTAATCTCTTTGGTGAAAGGGTTATAGCATCTAAAACCTTGTTGCTCTGAAGAATATCCAAGAAATATACACCTATCCGCCTTCGGGTCTAAATTGTGTCTCAATTCTTGAGGTATGTGAACATAACACACACAACCAAATACTTTGAGATGTGAAAAATTGGGTTTCTTACCACACCAAGATTCATAAGGTGTAACTCCATGTACTCCTGAGGTTGGACACCTATTCATAATGTATATGGCTGTATTTGTTGCATCAACCCAATAAGAGTTAGGAACATTCATTTCATTTAACAAAGATCTAGCCACTTCTGCTATGTATCTATTCTTCCTTTCTGCCACCCCATTTTATTGAGGTGTATACCTGCAAGTGAATTGCCTTTTGATGCCATGGTCATGTAGAAAATCTGAAAATTCATTTGAAAAATACTCTCCCTCTCCATTCGATTTGAGAGTCCTTATATACTTCCCTGTTTCCTTCTCCACTAGGTTTTTGAACCTCTTGAAGTGGTAGAACAACTCTCACTTTGACTTCATGCAATACATCCAAAGAAACCTTGAATGATCATCTATAAATGTGAAAAAATTTCTATTACCTCCAATTGATGGATCCCTTGTAGGTTCCCATACATCTGTGTGTATGAGATTCAACACTTCATTGCTCACATGTGCTCGCTTCTTGAATGGCAATCTGCTTTGTTTTCCTAATTGACGAGCATGGCACAAATGTTGCATATTTTGAGATGTACTATCAGGTAGACCACTCACCAAGCCGTTCCTTTGCATGTCCTTCATCCTTTGTAAGTTTATGTGCCCAAATCTTTTATGCCATAAGTCGATTTTTGCAATCTGTTTATTTCCAATTGACAAGTAGACAGTGTGAGGGGTTGATGGCTTTACCTCCATGATGAAGAGTCTTCCTTGCTTCTTTCCTTTTGCTATGAGCTTATAGTCCTGCATGGGGTCTTCAACAAAACATCCTTTCTCATTGAACCTCACCTCATAACCTCTTTCAACCATTTGACCTACCGAAACCAAGTTTTTTGTGATGGTTGGCACATGCAACACATCCTTCAACAGCTTGGATCTTTGAGATCCATTCAATGCAACATCTCCCACATGTGTAATCTTGTCCTCAGTGTCATCCCCTGTCTCTACATGTCCTTGAGTTATGGGTGAATGTAAATTAAAGAAAACATCTTTATTGCAACTCATATGGTTGCTACAACCACTATCAATGTACCATGTAAAATCTTAATTGAATCTTTCACTTGAACAATACATCATAAGCAAGTTCTCATTTTCTGAATTTGTTGAAGTACTAGCATAATTACCTTGGTTCATTCTTTATCCTTGATTGCCTCCTCCTTTGTTCCAACAATCTCTTGCATAATGGCACAGTTTTCCACAATTGTAGCATTCTCCATTGGATGCTTCTCTTCCATGTGATCTTCCTCCTCTTCCTCTACTCCTTCATCTTCCTCTTGATCCATAGCTTTGGTTGGAGCCTTCTTGGTTGCTTGAGCTTGATCTTGACCTTCCTCTCCCTCTGCCTTGGGAGTTTTGTCCACCTCTTTTGCCTTTGCCTCTACCTGCATAGAAAACTTGGGCTTGGCTGCCCTTTGATTGTGAACCTCCTTGGTTCATCTCCTCAGTCACCATCAATGTGACTAATTTGATCGAATTCTAGTAGGGAATCCCTCACATAAACTGATGTGGTGAATGCTTTCCACCTTTCATCCTCTCTAGCCATTGAGAGTGTGTGCAACAAGATCATTGTCTTCGATTGGGCTCCCAATTGAGCCTAAAGCATCTGAAAGTTCCTTAACCTTCAAGATGTACTCATTTATGTTAGTACTTGGTGATTTCCTAAGATTATTCAGCCCATTCTTGAGCTAAATCTTACTTTCCTTGGTTGATGAAGAGTACAATCTCTCCAAGGTCTCCTAAGGTATTCTATAGTGATGGGGATGATTATTGCATGATGGCCACATGGCAACACTAGACCATTGTAGATCATTATAGAATACCTTAGGGTATCCCTCAAGCTTGGGACCTTGGCTAGCTAGCCCTTGTCCCTCAAACACATGGACTCATCCCTATGGATCAATGTCATGATCCTTGTGGATCAATGTCTGATAGTACCCTTCAAATACTTAAGGATTCTCTTGACTGCTTCCATGTGAGGCTTCCTTGGAGTGTGTATGAACTAACATATTACACTAACTCCATAGCAGATATCTACTCTAGTTGAAGTAGCATAATTTAAGCTTCCAACTAACATTTGATATCTAGTGACATCTTCAATTAACTCACCTTCATGAGCACTTAGATTCACATTTACTTCCATGGGTGTACCTACAACCTTTGTATTTTCCATCTTGAACTTGGTAAGCATATCTCCAATGTACTTTCTTTGAGTTAAGAACATACCTTTCTTTGTGTGTACCACTTCCAAACCTATGAAGTATGTGAGAAGGCCAAGATAACTAATCTTGAACTCTTCTTTCATTTGAGCTTTGATCCTCTTGATTCCATCTGCATCATTACCTATAATGATTATGTCATTCATGTATACACAAAGGTATATGAACTCTGAGTGGTTCCTCTTAATGAAGAGGGAAGGATCTGCCTTGCTTACCATAAAACCTTTTTCCTACAAGTAAGTGACAAGTCTATGATTCCAAGCTCTAGGAGTTTGCTTCAAGCCATACAAAGCTTTTCTTAACCTGCATACATTTTCTCGATATGATTGATCTTCAAAGCCAAGAGGTTGAGCCATGTATACCTCCTCTGAATTCCAACCATTTAGAGAAGCATTTTTATCATCCATTTCATATATCTTCCAATTCTTGGAAGATGCTACACTCATGGGTACCCTAATTGTGGGCATTTTTGCCACAAGTGAGAATGTCTCTTCATATTCAATGCCTTGGGTTTGTGCAAACCCCTTGGCTACAAGACTTGCTTTGTACCTATTAATTGAGCCATGAGAATTCTTCTCTACCTTGTAAATCCATCTTGAGATAATGACCTTCATCGATGGTTTCTTGAGAACCAATTCCCAAGTCTGATTTTCTTGTAGAGTTTCTATTTCTTCTTCCATTGCATCTCTCCATTTTGGCTTCCTCTTGGCTTCTTCATATGTAGGTGGCTCTTTTGAGTTTGTATCATGTGCTATGTAAATCGAATACTTAGTGACCAATGAAGTGTCATAACCATACCTTTCTGGATTCCTTTTCTCTCTAGTAGACCTCCTTATAGTTTGTTGAGATGATTCTGCCACATCTCTCATCTCTTGCACTTTAGCTTTGCCTTTGGAGTTAGTAGAATTGATTTCCCTTCTTGGAATCTTCTGGTCTTCTTCAGAATCACTTGATGCTTCAAGTGTAAGCTCATTCCTCTTTGGCAATGTTGGAAAGTCTTCGTCTAGGTCATAGGGAAGTTTGATTTTCCTGCAATCATCTTCAAAACAAGGTTTGTTTTCATAAAAAACAACATCTCTACTCATATATATATATATATATATATATATATATATATATATATATATATATATATATATATATATATATATATATATATATATATATATATATATATATATATATATATATATATATATATATATATATATATATACAGAGAGAGAGAGAGAGAGATTACTTGGATTATATAACCTTTAACTGTTTTTATTAAGGTCATAGATAATGAATATCCATTTATCTACCTTTGGATCTAATTTGCCTTTGGTTTGTGAAGGTATGTGTGCATATGTTATTAACCCAACAATTCTGCAATGATGAGGGCTAGGTCTTCTTGCATTCCATGCTTCCTAAGGTGTCATCCCATCTAATGCTTTTGATGGGAGTCTATTTATCATATAGGTGGTTGTGGATACAACCTCTGTCCATAAGTAATTGGGAAACTTCTTCTCATTTAGCATTGACCTTGCAGCCTCCATTATGGTTCTATTTCTTCTCTTTGTCACTGCATTTTGCTCTAGGATATACATGGCTGTAATCTCTCTTTTGATTCCTCTCTCTTGGAGATAAGAATCAAAGTCATGGGAAAAATATTCTCCCCCATGCATCTGACCTTAGCTTCTTCAAAGTCTTACCTATTTGATTTTCTACAAGTGCTATATATTTCTTGAAACAAGAGAACACTTCATCTTTATGATTCATAAAATAAGTACTGTCCATTTGCTACAACCATCAATGAATGGCACATAATACCTAGATCTAGAGATTGATGGATCCTTTCTTGGCCCCCATGTGGAGAATTAGTTCTCCTATGTGCATCAAAAACGTGTAGTGACTCACCCTTGTATGTTCATCACTTGGACAAACAACTACACCTTAGATAGCTTGCTGCTCTCAATACAAAACTCAAATAGCCTTGTGCCTTTAGTAAATCAAAGTAGAGAAAGAGAGCTTTCTAAAAAGATATAAATAATGTAATTTGGACAAGTTTTGATTAGGAAATGCAACTAATGAATATGAACTACCTATCTACACAAGTATGCTGAAGAATTGAACTTCACTCTCAGACTGATAACTCACTGAATATATATATTCTTTGAGGAAGATATTTGAGATGGAGAAATTTCACAGAAATATCTTTCCAAGAAGCTAAAAAGAAAATAATTTGGATGAGTTTTGGTCAGGAAACTCAACTAATCAAAATAGACCATCTCTGCACACAAGTATACTGAGAAACTAGACTTCACTCTTTGATGGATATCTCATAGAATATAAATCCTTTGGATGAGATATTTGAGATAGAGATAGAACATGCAAAGCACTTTCCAAGGAGCTAAACAACCAAGTAATTTGGATACGTTTGGGTTGGGAAACATTACCAACCAAAATAGATTACTTGTCTATACATGTATGCTAAAAAATTGGACTTAAATCTTTGACTGATATCTCATAGAATATATAAGATTTAAAGGAGATATTTGAGATGCAGAAAATAAACTAGATAAGATTTCCAATGAGTGTTTAAAGACAAGAAATGGTTACATATACACTGAGATATGATCTTCACAAGAGAGCTGTGTATAAAATGATGTGCGGCTAGAAGGAGTCAATCGGAAGACAAAATGACAAAATCACTAGATATGACTATAGGGAGTTCTTGTCTCTTTCTCTCCTTGTTTAAAACGTGCTCCCACTCCACTTTTATAACCAATGAGCATGTGAAGAAGTTTGTGCCTCCTTCTTAACTCACCATTTTGCCTACTACATGCCACTTACTACAAGGCAGATATTGTATCTTTTACTCATCATGAATTTTGACTAGACTTTTTTTTCTTTTTTTCTTTTCTCTTCTTTTCCTTTACCTTTGTATTTGGTAAATTTATCGAAGCATGGCTCATGTGAAAATGAGCTTGTACATTTATCTTCAACACTCCCCCTCAAGCTCATTTGGGAGTTATCTTCAATCATGTCCTGCAAATTTATCACATCCTTGAGACCTTTGAGTTTAGAAGCATCCAAGAACTTTGTATGCATATCTACAACCTGCTCTTTGGTTTTGATGAACTTTATCTCCACATCTTTGCTCAATACCTTCTCCCTTACATAATGGTAGTGGACCTCTATGTGCTTGCTCCTTGCATGAAACATAGGATTGCTTGCCAAGTAAATAATTGACATGTTGTCACCGTATATAGGGATGGTTCCAACTTGCACTTCAAGATCAGCCAAAAGCTTTTTAATCCACATTGCTTCACATGTGGCAAATGCTAATCCTCTATATTCAGCCTCCACAGATGAAAGTGCAACAATAGGTTGTTCCTTTGAGCTCCATGTGATAGGTTTGCTCCCTATCATGAACACATAACCTAATGTTGATCTCCTATCTTCCTTTGAACCTGCCCAATTAGCATCGCTAAAGCCTTTGACCTGCAATTCTTCATCAAACTTGTAAAATAAAGCATGATTAACTGTATGATTTATGTATCTCAACACTCTCTTGGATGAATTTAAATGTTCACTTGTCGGGGCTTGCATAAACTGAGGAAGTACACCAACAACATAAGATAAATCAAGTCTTGTAATGTTTGCATAGATTAATGATACTACAATGCTTCTGTATGTCGTTACATCTTCCAATAGTTCTCCATCATTTGAGAAAATCTTTGTATTTGCATCCATGGGTTGAGTGGGTGGTTTCCATTCACTCATTCCAAATTTGAAAAGAACATCCAACAAGTACTTCCATTGCATCAAGTACATGCCACTTTTTCCATAAACAACTTCAATTCCTAAAAAATATTTCAGCTCTCCAAGATCTGAAATTTTAAACTCCTTATGAAGCTTCCTTTTGATATTTTTAATCCCTGTAACATCATTTCCTATTATGATGAGGTCATCGACGTATATGCAAATATATACCTCTATTTTCTTCCTTCTTCATGTACAATTAAGGATATGCACTACTTGGGTTGTATCCACACTTAGTTAGATATTCCACCAATCTCTGATTCCATGCTCTTGGTGCTTACTTCAAGCCATAAAGTGCCTTTTTCAACCTACAAACAAAGTCTGGATGTTTTTCATCTTCAAATCCAATTGCTTGACTCATGTATACCTCTTCTTGTAGTTCTCCATTGAGAAAAGCATTTTGGATGTCAAGTTGATATAATGGCCATCTCCTTGAAGCACCAATTACTATTAATGGTTTGATTGTTCGCATCTTTGCAACATGGCTGAAAACTCAATCATAGTCTATGCCTTGTGTTTTTTTAAATCCTCTTGCAACTAATCTAACTTTATATCTAGCTAGTGAACCATCAGCATTCCTCTTTACTTTAAAGACCCATTTGTTTGGAACAATCTTCATACCTTCTTTCGTTGGCACTAGCTCCCATGTGTGATTATCTTTGAGAGCTTTGATCTCCTCTTTCATAGCTTGCTTCCATTCCTTTTGTGTGCAAGCTTCTTCATATGTCTCAGGCTCTTTGTCTTTGATAACTTGCATCATGTATGCAAAATGTTTTGCCATGAAACTATCATAACTCCGCCTTTGAGTTGGATACCTGGTCCTTGAAGATCTTCTTTCATTGCCTCTAGAAAGTTGCTTCTTTAACCTATTAAGCTTTACCTTCGGAGTGATTACCTCTTCATATTCTTCTACACTTGCATCTATCTCATTATTTGGAGTAGCACTTGCTTCTTCGGCTCTACTATGAGCTGAATTTGGAGACAAAGAATGACTCCCCCTCCATGTTGAACATTCTTCATTTGATGTAGACACCTCTAGACCTAAAACCCTTGTTCTTGATTGTTGAACTTCTCTTTGATTTGTTCCTGCATAATCATCACAATCTTCTTCAAGAATCTTTTCCTTTCCTTTATCTTCATACCATGGCCTTAGTTCATCAAAGAGGACATCTCGCAAGAGTCTTAATTCCTTTGTTCTAGGGTTGTAACACTTGTATCCTTTTTGCTCCATCAAGTAGATGATCAAAATGCATTTTTCTGGCCTTGGTTCCATCTTTGTTCTAACTTCTTGTGGAATGTGAACAAAGCAAACACATCCAAACACTTTGAGGTGTGTAAGATCAGGTTTCTTACCAGAATATACCTCCTCTAGAGTCAAGTGATGTATTTCCAATGTTGTGCACCTATTCATCAAGTAAATGGTGGTTGTGGTAGCTTCAACCCAATAGTACAATAGTACCTTCATCATGTTGAGCATGCATCTTGCAATTTCAACAATTTTCCTATTTTTCCTCTCAGCTACTCCATTTTGGTGTGGTGTATACCTACAAGTAAACTGCCTTTTGATCCCATTCTCTTGTAGAAAATCTAAAAATTCTTTAGAGAAATATTCTCCTCCACCATCGGACCTTAAGGTTTTGATAGAACTTCTTGTTTCTTTTTCAACTTCAACTTTGAATCTTTTGAATATAGAAAACACTTCTGATTTTTGCTTCATACAAAACAACCATACCTTTCTTGAGTGATCATCAATGAAGGTGACACAAAATCTATTACCAGACATTCATGCCTCTTGGTTGGTCCCCATACATCTGTATGTATCAATTCTAAGACATTTGGGGCCACATAATTTCTCCTCTTGAATGGTTGCCTCGTTTGCTTTCCTAGTTGAGAACCTTCACATAGCTGATGTAGTCCAATGCCATTAAATTTTGGAAGACCTCTTACCACTTCATGTTTTCTCATAACCTGAATCAATATACCATTTTTTGTCATCTTCACAAGAGCTTCTATACTCATGTCTCATTGCAAGTAGTGTGTCCTTGCTTCCTTCACTTGAGGTGCCTGCATACTTGCTTTGGCTCCTTTGATTGCCTCTATTTGGTCTTCCATTCTTCAACCAACAACTACTAGCATAGTGTCCTACTTTACCACAATGATAGCATGTTATAAGTTTATGATCTATTGATGAAGCTTCACACCAAGTTTGCTCTGATACCAATGGTGGAGAATTAGTTCTCCTATGCGCAACAAAAACGTGTACTAAACCCTTGTATGTCCAACACTTGGACAAACAACTACACCTTAGATAGCTTGCTGATCTCAATACAAAATTCAAATGGACATGTGCCTTTAGTCAATCAAAGTAGAAAAAGAGAGATTTCTAACAAGCTATAAATACCTTAATTTGGACAAGTTTTGAATAAGAAACACAACTGACGAGGATGAACTACCTATCCACATACGTATGCTAAAGAATTGAACTTCACTATGCAATTGATAGCTCCCTAAATGTATATTCTTTGAAGAAGATATTTGAGAGAAAGAAATAAAACACAAATAGCTTTCCAATAAGCTAAAAATCAAGTAATTTGGATGATTTTTTATCAACGAACTCAACAGACCAAAATAGACCACCTACGCACATAAGTATACTCAGAAACTAGACTTCACTCTCTGATGGTTATTTCAGAGAATATAAAGCTTTTGAATGAGATATTTGGGATAGACAACATACATGCAAAGATCTTTCTAAGAAGCTAAAAAACCAAGCAACTTGGATACATTTGGGTTGGGAAATGTAATTGACCAAAATAGATTACCTATCTACACAAGTATGCTAAAAAACTGGACATCCCTCTTTGATTGATATCTCATAGAATATATAAGCTTTAAGGAGATATTTGAGACAAAGAAAGTAAACTAGATAAGCTTTCCAATGAGTTTCTAAACACAAGAAATGGTTACATATACACTACAATATGAGCTTCACAACAGAGCTATGTATAAAATGATGTGTGACTGGAAGGAGTCTATGGGAAGACAAAATGACAAAATGACTAGATCTGACTATTGGGAGCTCTTGCCTTTTTCTCTCCTTGTTTAGAACATGCTCCCACTCCACTTTTATAAACAATGAGCATGTGAAGAATTTTTTTACTCCTCCACTCACCACTTTGCCCACTACATGGCACTTACTACAAGGTAGATATTCTATCTTTTACTCATCATGAATTTTGACTAGACTTTTTTTTCTTTTCTTCTTTTCTCGTCTTTTCCTTTATCTTTATATTTGGCAAATTTATCTAAGCATGGCTCATGTGAAAATGAGCTTGTACATTTATCTTCAACACCCCATACATCTATATGGACTAGCTCCAATAGGTCTCCATTAATGTATCCCTTCTTTGTGAATGGTTGTCTGCGAGATTTGCCAAATTGACAACCACTACATTTGTAAATCATGTGTTGTTTGGAGATATTTGGTAGAACTTTGATCCCTACTAATTTTCTTGAGAGACCTTTCCCCTATTTTAGCTAAGCTCTTGTGTCAAATATCCAATTTTGATAGGGTTTGACTACCATAATTGAACAAAGCAATATTCCTCGTATCTTGGAGCTCCAATGTAAATAGTCTACTTGACTTTTCTCCTCTTGTTATCCTCTTGAATCCCTGTATGGATCCTCAACAAATGTTCCATTCTTTGTGAATCTAACCTACAATACCTTACTCAATAGGTTCATATTGCCATTTGAAGTTCTTACATTGCCTATCTCCTCTTTGGACTTCATTTCTATTCCTTGGATCCTCCAAGTTTGAGAGTAGAGCTACATTCCTTGCTACATGATTTGAACAACCTAAGTCTATATAGAAAACATATTCATCTGCTTTACCTTGCTTCATGGTCATGTTCATCAGAATTAGTGAATCTTTTCGAGTTCAATCATTTGCATAGTTTTTGTAGTCTCTCCTTCCTCTGTATCCTCCTTGATAATTTTTGTTGTTGTAACTATTGTTCTTGTTGAATCTACCTCTTGAGCTTCCATAGACTCCTCTGTTGTAACTTCTACCTCTTGATTTGTAGGATTCTTGACACAATTCTCAGTAATGTGATTAATTAAGCCACATATGGCACATGGAGAAGAGCTTTGAGTTCTCCCCCTGCATTCTGTTCCTCCTATGCCTCTTCCTCTAGAGCCTCTACCTCTACTGGCAAAGTTTGCTTGAGTGCTACTACCTTCATCATCAGACTTTTTACATTTGCCTTTGTTATATTTATTCTTGTTATTATCTATATATACAGTAGAGAACTGATCACCTTTTGAGTTGTTTCCATTCTTCATAAGATTTGCCTCATGTGTGAATAATTGTCCCATGAGGGTGTTGGAATCAAGAACATGCTTGTCCATGTAGAGGTCCATGGCTATGGTGAAAGCTTCCCATTTGTCATCTCCCTTTATTCCATTTGCTCAATTGCCTTACTATCTCTTCTTCATCAATAATCTCTTTAATGCTTCCAAGTTAGTTTGCCATATATGTCCATTTCGATGACAAAATCAGTCACACTTTGCTTGGGCATCTTCTTGCGTGTAGTGAACTCCATCGATAATTGATTCTTTCTTGCCTTGTTACTTGATGAGAAGAATGCTTCAAGAGCATTCCAAGTCTCTTGTGAAGTCTTGAAACTTCTGATCTATGGAAGTAAAAAACTAGAGATTGAGTTAAGAATATATGACCTTGCTAGAGCATCCTTTGAGCACCATGTGTTTAGCCTCTCTTGTTCTTCCTGAGTTGGTGGTCCTTTGCTTCTAAGGATTGGCATGATCTCATCTCCATATATATAACCATAGAGGTTTCTCCCTTGAAGATAAGGTTCCATTATAAGTGACCACATTGTGTAGTTACCTCAATCCAATTTGTATATGAATGAAGAAAATCCATCTCCCATGTTGATTTTTTATTGCTCTAATACCATTGTGAAGAGATAGAACTGTAGGATCTAAAGATGAGCTAATGTTGCACAAAAGTTTCACCTCAATCTTTTGCTTAGTGCTCCTTCTATGTTTATCCTATTCAGGAATGCTTTTGTACAAGCCTAATTCTATAGTTGAGTGAACTGTGTACAAGTTTTGAGAGTTTAATTGTAATCAAGCTCAGAGAATTGTAAGTAGGAACATTTACATGTGTAAATGTGAAAAGTGAAGACAGAAATAGGTGCAATCCTGGTGGTCAATGTTTTGATAGATCTCCCTCCACATTGTAAAGTTTTGCACAGATAAGCACTCATTCTTTAAGTTGAAAGGTAAGCTACTTGTGTCTAAAAGCATTTGAATAAATGGGTTCTAGTTTGGTAGAACCATGCATTACAAGTTGTAGGTGTCAAAGTCCACTATACAGAAGAACAATTTCAGACATAGGTAGATTGTTTGGAGGAAATATCAAGATCTACTTAATTTTTTGGAGAGGTTTAACTTGAAGAAGGTGTGAAAACTTTTGCAGACACCTTCTACAAAGTTTCATTGAAAACTTTCCTCATTTGATCAATCAATGAGTGGATTAAGAGTAGCAGACTTTTCTAAGTAATCAATTTCTTCATAGTTAGTTCAAAGTTTGATATTTTGGAATTGGTCTTCCAAAATTGGTTGCGATTTTGAGTTATTCTTGATATAGAGGTTTTCTAACATCAAGGATAACTTGTTCTTTTGCAGATTAACACTCTCCATCAATGGTATCAGAGCAGGAGTTATCAAAATTGAAGAAAGGAGGACCCTGACTGTTGCATATCTACATAAATCAATCCTTGAAGATTCAAAGGGTGAAATTTTGAAGTGAAAGCTAGAGAAGGAGGCCTAAAGCTATCAAGAAGATCAAAAGGAACTACATTCGAAGTAAAGGTACATTCATTATTCAAAAAGCTTGAAGAATTTATTGCACATGTGAAGAAGGGATGGGAGATTTGTTGGTGTAAATCACAAGCCTACACATTTGGCTTGGAAGACATCATGAAGACTCCACATGCATGAAGAACCATAGGAACATATGATAGTGGTTTATTACCACTTTACCTCATTGTAAAAGTCTAATTTGGCTTAGAATCTTTTGTAATTACCTACCTAAGTGATTCGTGGAAAAGTAGATCACTTGATTGAGAGAATATCTCAAAACTTTTAGATGCTTGATCATAGGAAGCCAAAGATTTGAATTTGAATTCAAATCCTAAGTCATTTCCTATAAAATTGGATGTGAGAAAGTCGCGGGTAGATCACTCCATTCCCTAGGCTCATTCTGTTGAGCTTGAGTGTGTGTAAGGACTATACCATAGCCTATACCTCTCTACACCATTTGGCAATGCTAGACATGCCAATGGGATTGTACACAATTGTTAATCAATAGATACATTTACATCATTCATCTCTGTATTCACTGCTTGTCTACTCCAAAGTTTGTTAACTTGTCAAGGGCATATCTCGGTCAATACTACTCCAAATTCAGTTATTCAAAGCTTGTTGGATTCAGCTCAAATTCATCTATATGCTGCCAAATTTTGAAGTGATTTCCTTCAGCCAATTCAGAGAAATCGTCGTCAAGGTGCTCATTGGTCTATCTCTGCTACAGTCCTAAAAAGTCGGGGGTATAGCTGATTTTGCTAAATCAATTTCTCTGAGTATAGTTTGTAATTTTACATCATTCCACTTGCAAATGTTAGCTTACTAAGCTAATTGAATACCCCTAGAAGGAATTTTATCAATTGCTACTGTCCTGGTCACACTGAGCAAAACATTGAGCAGGTGTCAAGACCAAAATAGAAGGTTTTCTTGACTTTGTGACTTCCAAAGTTATCTGTTTTGATTCAATCATTGCACACATCATTTCCAAAGGACATAGGCTATTTCTTGGTGTCATTGGGAAGCTAAGGAAGTATACTAATCAACTCTGAAGCTAAAGAGGGCTGGTACAAAGCAGGTTTTAGCCGTACCTACTCAATCTCTTGGATCATCCATCCATTTCTCCCAACAGTGGTATCAGAGCAAATAAGGTAAAATGGGAGATGGTTTTCCTTCATTTATTGACGAATTGGACAGGAACAACTATCAAGCATGGTCTCTAAGGATGAAGACCTACTTACAAGGAAGGAGTCTCTATGGATACATCTCAGGAGATGAGGAATTGCCCTCATTCAAAGCAAGAGGTTTGCCAACCAAGGAGGAGCAAGAAAAACTCAACACATGGTGTGCAAGGGATGCATTGGCAAGGTCCTATTTACTCAACTCTATACCTGACTTTCTTTTACCTCATATCAGAAATTGTAAGACTTCCCAAGAGACTTGGGAAACCTTGTCATCATATTTTTCCTCTAATACAAGGGCTAGGAAAAATCAGTTGTGGATTGAATTCACAACACTAAGGAAGCAACCTAAGCAAGCTGTTTCAGAATTTGTGACCAAGATCAAAGATGTTGCAGATCAGTTAGCAAGCATAGAAGAAGAAATTGAAGAAGAACAAATTGTAAGGCAGGTAATTAATGGAATCAAGGCTGATGACAAGTGGGAAAGCTTCACCACTGCAATGGATCTCTACATGGACATGCACACTCCAGATCTTACAACTCTCATGGGTCAACTATTCACACATGAAGCAAAGCTTACCAAGAGTGGAGATACTACCAAAGGTAACAACTCTTCTGCCCTATACACTGATAAGAAATCTAAGGATAAAGGCAAGAGTAAGAAGGTGGAAGATGAATGCTCTACCTCCCAAGCCAACTATGCAGGGAGAGGTAGATCTTCAAGAGGTAGGGGCAGAGGAGGTAAGCAAGGTAGGGGGAGACCCTATAACTCATCACCATGTAACATTTGTGGTTTGTCAAACCACACCACAGATGAGTGTTACAGGAATTACAAAAATGAGAGAGGAAGAGGCTACCGAAGAGGTGGATACTCTCAGTCTAGAGGAAGGTTCAACCATCACCAAGGTCACAACAACAGTTATAACAACAACTACAACAACAATTACAATGGCAACTACCAAGGAGGATTTAGAAACAGAAAGGACTACAACAACTACACAGAGGAGCAAGATGACTCTCTCTTGATCATGAATATGACTTCAAAGTCAGGTACAAATGATGATCACCTATTTTATATTGATTCAGGGTGTTCAAATCATGTGGCTGGTAATGTGGCACTACTCTCTGATCTTGAGGAACCTAAAGGTAAACACCAAGTCCAAACAGGTGATGATACAAAGCATTCTATAGTTAAAGTTGGAAATGTGAAAACTTGTGATGGTAATCAGAATTTGTTGAGCGGAGTACTTTATGTACCTACAATTACAAAGAACTTAATGAGTGTTGGTCAGATTGTAGAGAAAGGGTTGCAGGTCAGATTCAATCAGTATGGAGCATTTGTGGAGGACCCAAGACATGGATTCAAAAGGATAGCTAAAGGAGAAAAATCATGTAGACTTTTCACTTTTGAGTTGGAAGATACAAAGAACATTCCATTATACAGTTATAAAGATCAAACACTTTTAGAGCTTGAGATTTGGCACAAGAGATTGGGGCACATAGGAGAAAGGACCTTGAAGCAAATGTGCAGGGACCAATGTGTGCTTGGGATACCTAATGTATCCAAGCAACATATGATTTACAAGTGTGGTGCTTGTCAATTTTGTAAGTCTCACAGGTTACCCTTCTCCAAGAAAGGATATATGCATGAAGACTATCTAGAGCTTGTACACACAGATGTATGGGGACCTAGCGAAGACCCCTCAATTTCAGGTTCAAGGTACTATGTGTCTTTTATTGATGACTATAGCAGATGGGCTGTATTATACTTTATGAAGCACAAGGATGAAGTATTTAATTGTTTTAAGAAATATCTTGCATTAGTTGAAAATCAGACAGGAAGGAATTTAAAGAGGCTAAGGTCAGATGGAGGAGGTGAGTACTTCTCCAATGAATTTGAGGACTTCTTGCAGGACAGAGGCATCAAAAGGGAAATAACCACAAGGTACTCTCCTGAACAGAATGGGGTAGCTGAAAGAAGAAATAGGTTAATAGTTGAGACAACTAGATCTATGCTTAATGAGAAGAAATTACTTAACTATCTATGGGCAGAGAGTGTCTCTACTGCCACCTATCTCATAAACAGGTTACCATCAAAGTCACTTGATGGTATGACACCATATGAAGCATGGCATGGTAAGAGACCATCATTGGATCACTGCAAAATTTTTGGATGTGTAGCATATGTACACATTCCTTCACATGTAAGAGGAAAGCTAGATCCAAAGGCTGACAAATGTATTTTCATTGGATATGATTTAAATGGTTATAGGTTTTTTAACCCTACCAACAAGGGATTTATGGTAAGCAGAGATGTGATCTTTGATGAGAATGATTCTTGGTATGAGAATGAATGCAGGAAGGTCAAACTACCCTATGATTTGGAAGAGGAATTTCCAAAACTTACAAAGGAGGAACCAACTCAGAAAGAAGACTCAAGTTCAGATGATGAAGATACAATCAACCTTGAAGAGTTCAAGGCATGGAAGTCCAAAGGCAAAATGAAGATGAAGAAGCTTGAGGACATACCAAAATCTTCAACTCAATCAATCAGAAGGTCTCAAAGAGAGAGCAAAAAACCTATCAAATATGGGTATGATACATCTCTTGTTACTAAACATTCAATTTATCTTGCAAATGATTTTCTAAATGAAGAACCAGGATCATATGAAGAAGCAATCACAAAATTAGAATGGAAGGAAGCTATGGATGAGGAGATTGAAGCACTCAAGGAGAGTGATACATGGGAGTTAGTACCCAAGAAGGACTCCATGAAGGTAATAGGATCCAGATGGATCTATAAATTGAAAAGAAATTCTGATGGCACAATTAACAGGTACAAGGCCAGATTAGTAGCCAAGGGTTTTGCACAAACCCAAGGCATTGACTATGAAGAAACATTTTCTCCTGTGGCCAAGATGCCAACAATCAGAGTGTTGGTGAGTGTGGCTGCATCAAAGAATTGGAACATGTACCAATTGGATGTCAAGAATGCTTTCTTGAATGGATGGATTTCAGAAGAGGTTTATATGTCACAACCTCCTGGCTATGAAGACCCTAAGAAAGTAACTTATGTTTGAAAATTAAAGAAGGCTTTATATGGATTGAAGCAGGCACCTAGGGCATGGAATCACAGGCTAACTACATACCTCCAAGACCAAGGTTTTGTCATGAGTAAGGTTGACACTTCTCTGTTCATTAAGAGAAGTAATTCAGAGGTAATCTATCTTTGTGTTTATGTTGACGACATCATCATTACAGGCAATGATGTAAATGGAATCAGAAGCATCAAAAGCCAGATGATGAAGGAATTCAAGATCAATGATCTTGGATTATTGAAGTATTTTTTGGGACTTGAATTAGTTTACACTAACTCAGGAATATACATTACTCAGAAGAAGTATGTGCAGGACATGTTGAAGAAATTTCACTTGCAGGATGCTAAAGCAGCAAGCACTCCAATGGAGGTGAACTTAAAGCTAAGTGCCCATGAAGGTGATGAAGTCCAAGACATTACAAGTTATCAAAGTATGGTAGGTAGCTTGAACTATGCTACCTTAACTAGAACTGACATTGCATATGGAGTTAGTGTGCTAAGTCAATTTATGCACAAGCCAAGGATACTTCACTTAGAGGCTGCGAAAAGAATCTTGAAGTATCTCAAGGGTACACAGAACCATGGTTTGTACTTTCCTTACACTTTAGATATTGACATAAAAGTTTATTCAGATGCAGATTGGGCAGGATGCAAGGATGATAGGAGAAGCACTTCAGGATACATTTCTTTTGCAGGTGACAAACCAATTTCATGGTCTACAAAGAAGCAACCAACTGTTGCATTGTCTTCTACAGAAGCAGAGTATAGAGGGCTAGCTAATGCCAGTCAAGAAGCAATTTGGATTAAGCTTTTGTATTCAGAATTGGGCTTATATACTAGGCCTCCAATTATCTTTGGAGATAATACAAGTTCTCTTCACCTTGCAGCTAATCCTATCTATCATGCCAGGACCAAACACATAGAAGTTCATTATCATTATGTGAGAGAGAAGTTGCTAAGCAAGGACATTCAGCTGACCTACGTGTCAACCAACATGCAATGTGCAGATTTGCTAACTAAAGCTTTGGATGGGACCAAACTTTGCAGGTTCAAATCTATGATTGGATTGCAGGATGTACTTGAAGATTGAAGATGAAGAATTAAGCCAAAATGTTTGGCTTGAGGGGGAGCTGTTGGTGTAAATCACAAGCCTACACATTTGACTTGGAAGACATCATGAAGACTCCACATGCATGAAGAACCATAGGAACATATGCTAGTGGTTTATTACCACTTTACCTCATTGTAAAAGTCTAATTTGACTTAGAATCTTTTGTAATCACCTACCTAAGTGATTCGTGGAAATGTAGATCACTTGATTGAGAGAATATCTCCAAACTTTTAGATGCTTGATCATAGGAAGCCAAAGATTTGAATTTGAATTCAAATCCTAAGTCATTTCCTATAAAATTGGATGTGAAAAAGTCGCAGGTAGATCACTCCATTCCCGAGGCTCATTCTGTTGAGCTTGAGTGTGTGTAAGGACTATACCATAGCCTACACCTCTCTACAATTTGGCAATGCTAGACATGCCAATGGGATTGTACACAATTGCTAATCAATAGATACATTTACATCATTCATCTCTGTATTCACTGCTTGTCTACTCCAAAGTATGTTAACTTGTCAAGGGCATATCGCGGTCAATACTACTCCAAATTTAGTGATTCAAAGCTTGTTGGATTCATCTGAAAGGCATCTATATGCTGCAAAAGTTTTGAAGTGATTTCATTCAGCCAATTCAGAGAAATTGTCGTCGAGGTGCTCACTGGTCTATCTCTGCTACAGTCCTAAAAAGTTGGGGGTATAGCTAATTTTGCTAAATCAATTTCTCTGAGTATAGTTTGTCATTTTACATCATTCCACTTGCAAATGTTAGCTTAGTAAGCTAATTGAATACCCCTAGAAGGAATTTTATCAATTGCTACTGTGCTGGTCACATTGAGCAAAACATTGATCAGGTGTCAAGACCAAAATCAAACGTTTTCTTGACTTTCTGACTTCCAAAGTTATCTGTTTTGATTCAATCATTGCACACATCATTTCCAAAGGACATAGGCTATTTCTTGGTGTCATTGGGAAGCTAAGTAAGTCTACTAATCAAGTATAAAGCTAAAGAGGGCTGGTACAAAGCAAGCTTTAGCAGTACCTACTCAATCTCTTGGATCATCCATCCATTTCTCCCAACAAGATTCTCTTTAGATAGAGAAATCGGATAGAGAAAACTATCCGGCTTGGTCAATGAGGATGGAAGCTCATCTTATAAGAAAAGATTTGATAGGATACATCACAGGTGAAGAAGAGAAACCAAAATTTAGAGATCCTAGTGTTCCAACTAGGGAAGAGCTATTAGATTTGAAGACATGGATGAAGAATGATGCTCAAGCAAGGAGCATCATCTACATGGGAGTCAATGATTGCTTGCTACCTCACATTAGAGGAATTGAAAGTGCAAGTGACATATGGAATGCTTTGGAGGAGAATTTTCAAAACAATACAAATTCAAGGAAGGCATCTTTATGGGCAGAGTTCACTACATTAAAAAAGAAATCTTCTAAATCTATTTTTGATTATGTAGCAAGGGTGAAGGACATTGAAGATGCATTAGGAACAGTTGATGAAGATATTGAAGAGGAAAAATTGGTCAGACAAATTCTGACAAGTTTGAGAGGAGATGGTAAGTGGAATCCATTCATTCTATCCACTGAATTGTCACTAGATCATTTCACTCCTGATTTGAATCAATTGCTAGGTTATATGCTAACCTTTGAACAAGATGTCAAAGGAGATGTTGATAAAAGTATAGGTCAAGGAATGTATTCAAAGGACAAGAAGAAGATTAACAAAGGCAAGAAACATTTGAATGAAGATGAAGGCACTACTAGTCAAGCTAACTTCGTAAGAGGAAGAGGTGGTGGCAAAGGAAGAGGAAGATGCAGAAGCAATAAAGATGGTGTCAAAGCTTACTGGATTTGTGGTAAGACTAATCACTTAGCTCATGAAGGTTGGCATAATAATCAGAATGTTGGAGGATATCATCAAGACTTTAATTCAAGCGGAAGAGGTGGTAGAAATCAGAGAGGTGATTTCAGAGGTAGAGGTAGTAGAGGCTACTTTGGAATAAATGTAGGTAGAGGTTTTCAAAGTCAATCCTACAACAATACCTACTACAATTATGCTTCATATCAGAAGGAGGATTCAACCTTAATTATGAATGCAAAATGTGAAAGACAAAGTGAAGATCAAAGAGTCTTCTACATTGACTCAAGGTGTAGCAATCATTTGAGTGGCAATATAGCTTTGATGACTGATTTGGAGAATAAGGTGAGTAATAACACCAATGTTGGTCATGCCTTGTTCACCTATGGAGGACATAAGATCTCTGAGTTAGATCTTTGGCATAAAAGGCTTGGTCGTTTTAATGAAAGAGATATTAAGGATATGATCAATAATGGTTTAGCGCTTGGATTACCTAATGTTGCAGGTCAACACATGACATACAGATGTGAAGCATGTCAATTAGGTAAAGCTCATAAGCAACCATATTAAAAGCTAGGTTTCATGTATTCAGAGAAGCTTGAATTGGTGCATACAGATGTGTGGGGAACATCAAAGGACTTTAGTAGTAATGGTTCAAGATAATGTGTGATTTATGTTGATGATTCTACCAGGTGGATCCCCATATATGTGATCAAAGATAAATGAGAGGTGTTCAATACATTTAAACATTATCATGTGTATGCGGAGAGAATCACAGGACAAAAATTGAAGAGACTAAGGTCAGATGGAGGGGGTAAGTATTTCTCTAATGAGTTTACTAACTACTTGTGGAATGCAAGTATAAATGAAGGAACATTGAACCAAAAGAAAGGTAAATCAAATATTCAAGTATTTGATGAAGACGAGACCAATGAAGCATTAGTTGAAGTTGAAGAAGCGCCAAGGTTTGATCTAGAATGTGATGAACCAGAAACTTCAAGAAGTGGAGAACTCAAAAGATCATCAAGGCACAAATGGAAATCTACAAGGTATATCTATGATACTTCATTTTTTACCACTAAATATTATGCTTATATGGTGAAAGCAGAGGAAGACCCTTTTACATATGAAGAGGCAAAAGGTAAGGAAAATTGGGAGAAAGCTATGCAGGAGGACTATGATGCATTGATGGAAAATGAGACTTGGAATTTGGTTCCTAAATCAAATAGTCAAAAGATTATTGGATGCAAATGGGTCTACAAGACAAAGAGGTATGCAGATGGAAGTGTGTCTATATATAAAGCTAGACTTGTTGTGAAAGGGTATGTTTAGACATATGGTATATATTATGATGAGACTTATAGTCGAGTGGCAAAGATGACAACTGTAAGGACTCTCATAGCCATTGCTGCATGTAAAGGTTGGAAGCTATGTCAATTAGATATGAAGAATGCTTTTCTAAATGGTTACATTTGCACATGATGTTTTCATGGAGCAACTAGAAGGTTTCAAGGATAGAAGTTATTCAGAGCATGTGTGTAAGCTCAAGAGAGCTTTGTATGGTTTGAAGCCGGCTCCAAGGGCATGGAATTACAGACTTGTGAAGTTCTTGAAAGAGCTTTGTTTCCAAGTGTCTAAGGCAGATACTAGCTTGCTTGTTAAAGCAAGTGATGATGGGTTCATCTATATTTGCATATATGTTGATGACATAATTCTTACAGCCACAGATGAGAAGGGCATACAAATTCTTAAGAAGCAAATGGAGAAAGAATTTAAGATCAGTGACTTGGGAGACTTGTCATATTTCTTGGGCATGGAGATTTCATATACTCAACATGGAGTATATGTGACTCAAGAAAGGTATCTGAAGAACTTGTTTATCAAGTTTAAAACAGAAGATTGCAAGGTAGCACCTACTCCAATGGAGGTGAATCATAAATTGAGTATATATGGAGGAAAAGAATTCAAGGACATGAAGCTATATCAAAGTTTGGTTGGTAGTCTAATCTATGCTACATTAACTAGACATGATTTATCATCTGCAGCTGGAGTGTTGTCTCAATTCATGCATTGTCCTAGGAAAGAACATTGGATTGCAGGACAAAGCATGCTAAGATACATTAAGGGTACACTCAAAGAAGGTTTGTATTATGGATTCACATCAGATACAAAGATCAAGATATATAGTGATATAGATTGGGCAAGTAATCCTGATGAGAGGAGGTCAACCTATGTGTATCTATGTTATGTGGAAGATAAGTTAATCTCTTGGTGTTCCAAGAAGCAACATACAATTTCTTTGTCATCCACAAAAGCATAGTATAAAGGTATGGTTGAAGCTGCAAAAAAGGTTATATGGTTGAAGACTCTCATGAAGAGTTTTGACATCATCCATAGTACACCCACTATTTATGGAGATAATATGAGTTCATTGTATCTAGCTGATAACCCTGTATTTCATGCCAGGACTAAACATATTGAGATTAAATCTCATTTCTTGAGAGAGAAGGTGATTGATAAAGAGATTAAAGTCATACATACTTCTACAAAAGATCAGATTGCAAATATGCTAACCAAAAGCTTGGATGGACCTAAGTTGCAGAGGTTCAAAGACATGGCAGGTATAAAGAAGATGGAGAAAATCACAATTGATGATTGAGAGGGAGCTCTTGGTGCAGAACAATCAACAATTGATGATTTAGATAAATATTTGAAGTCAAAGAATAAAGAAAAGATCAACATATGAGTCTTGAAGTTTAGAGCATGGTCAGAAGATGAAGACTTGTATATACATGTGTACTTATCCTGTAATTAGTTCATAAAAACCTTGTATCTATGATGAATTGGGATTTAAACATCTATATATACTTCATTTAGATGTAATACGAGTAGGAGAGATCATGAGTGATACGTTTTAGAAATCATTAGAGACTTTAGAAAGTGAGAAGAACATGAATCATCAATCAGATGTAAGATTTCTTTGAATAGAAGAAAGTTGCCCCTCGATCTTTTGCTCAGTGCTCCTTCAGTGTTTATCCTATTGAGGAATGATTTTGTACAAGTCTAATTCTATAGTTGAGTGACCTTTGTACAAGTTTTGAGAGTTAAATTGTAATCAAGCCGAGAGAATTGTAAGTAGGAACAATTACATGTGTAAATGTGAAAAGTGAAGATAGAAATAGGTGCAATCCTGGTGGTCAATGTTTTGATCATATCTCCCTCCACAGTGTAAAGTTATTAGCAAGTAAGCACTCATTCTTCAAGTTCAAAGGTGAGCTAATTGTGGTTAAAGGCATTTGAATAAAATATTTCTAGTTTGGGAGAAGCATGCATTAGAAGTTGCAGGTGTCAAAGTCGACTATATAGAAGAACAATTTCAGACATTGGTAGATTGTTTGGAGGAAATCTCAAGATCTGCTTAATCTTTTGGAAAGATTTAACTTGGAGAAGGTGCATAAAATTTAGGAGACCCCTTGTAAAAATTTTCATTGAAAACTTATTTGATCAATCAATGAGTGGATTAAGTGCAGCATACATTTTTGAGTAATCAGTTTCTTCACAGTTAGTTCAAAGTTTGATAATTTGACATTGGTCTTCCAAAATTGGTTGAGGTTTTGAGTTGTTCTTGATATAGAGGTGCTCCAGCATCAATGATAAATTTTTCTTTTGGAGACTAACACTCTCCATCACTTTGCCGTAGGTGAAAATGTTTCTTCATAATCTACTCCATGTGTTTGGGCAAATCCCTTTACCACTAACCTTGCCTTGTACCTGTTTATAGAGCCATGAGAGTTCTTTTTAATTTTGTATATCCACCTTGAACCAATTACCTTCATATCTGGCTTCTTGGGAACTAGATCCCAAGTGTGATTTTCCTACAATGCTTCCACTTCTTCCTGCATAGCTTCTCTCCATTCTTTCTTCTTCCTGACCTCTTCAAATGAAGAAGGCTCGGCTCTTCTGCCATAGAGTCTTTAATTATATACACAAAGTGCTTTGTGACTAAAGATGTATAATATCCATACATTATGGGCTTCTTACTTTCTCTTTGTGATCTCCTTAATGCTTGATTTGAAGACTCTCGTAAATCTTCTAATTTCTTGAGCTTGATCTTGCCTCTTGACTTCTAAGATTTGAAGTCAATTTGCTCTTCATCTTCTGAGTTGATATCTTCTGCCAATGGTTGATCTTCTTGTGTGAGGGTTGGAAAATCATTTTCCAAATCATATGGTAACTTGACTTTCCTATAATCATCTTCAAAACATGAATTATTCTCATCAAATGCTACATCCCCACTAACCATAAATGCCTTGTTAGTGGGATTGTATAGTCTATACTCCTTTTGATTCTGATCATACCCAATAAATATACATTTCATAGCCTTAGGATCAAGCTTTCCGTTGATTTGTGATGGGATGTGTGCATAGGCAATGCACCCAAATATTTTGCAATGGTTCAATGAGGGTCTCCTACCATGCCGTGCTTCATAGTGTGTCATACCATCCAATGATTTGGATGGAAGCCTATTGAACAAGTAGGTGGCTGTGGAGATAGCCTCTACCCATAAACAATTGGGTAACTTCTTCTCATTTAACATAGACCTAGCAGCTTCAACAATTAACATGTTCCTTCTGTCTGCCACTCCATTCAATTTAGGAGTGTATCTGGTTGTTGATTCCCTCTTTATGCTTCTGTCCTGTAGAAATACATAATACTCATGTGAAAAGTACTCAGCACCTCCATCACACATGATCCTCTTCAAGCTCCTTCCTGTTTAGTTTTCAACTAGTTCCAAGTATTTCTTAAAACATGTAAATACCTCATCCTTATGCTTCATGAAATAAAGGATTGTCCACCTACTGTAATAATCAATGAATGACACATAGTACCTTGAACTTGAGATGGATGGATCTTTGCTAGGACCCCACACATCAGTGTGTACAAGCTCTAAATAGTCTTCATGGATGTATCCTTTCCTATTGAATGGTTGCCTGCAATCTTTGCCAAATTGGCATGCTCCACATTTGTATATCATATGTTGCTTGGTCACATTGGGAGTTCCATGCACACTTTGATCCTTGCAAATTTGCTTCATATTTTTTTCTCCTATGTGTCCTAGCCTTTTGTGCCACATTTCTAACTCAGATAAAGTTTGATCTCTATAACTGAATAGAGTTATGTTCCTTGTGTCTTCAATCTCAAATGTAAATAATCTTCCTCTCTTCTCACCTTTGGCAATCCTTTTGAAGCCTTATTGGGGTTCTTCAACATAGGCTCCATGCTTAGTGAATCTGACCTGTAAACCTTTCTCTACAATCTCCCCAACACTAATTAGGTTCTTGATTATAGTAGGCACATACATAACTTTTCTCAAAAGGTTCATACTACCATCAGATGTTTTGACATTTCCAATTTGCTTGACTGAGTGTTTAGTGTCATCACCTGTTTGTACTTCATGCTTCCCCTTGGGTTCTTCAAGGTCAAATAATAGAGTTACATTTTGCCCCACATGATTGGAACAATCTGAATCAATGTAGAAAAGATGCTCATCATCGTTACCTTGCTTAGATGTCATGTTCATGAAGAGTAGAGAGTCTTCTTGATCTTCAATATTGTTTTTGTGGTCCCTTCTTCCTCTAAAGCCTCCTTGATAAGTATTATTGTTGTAGCCTTGATTATAGTTATGGTTGTAGTTGCCTCCACCATTGTTGTAGCTGCCTCTTGATTGTCCATAGCTGCCTCTATGGTATCCTCTACCCCTTTGGTTCCTTGTATTCTTGAACCATTCTTCTGTAGTGTGGTTGTTAAGACCACAAATGTTGCATGATGAGTTGTTGTACGGTCTCTCCCTACCTTGCTTTCCTCCTTTGCCCCTTCCTCTAGCACCTCTTCCTCTTCTTGCATAATTAGCTTGAGAAGTACTAGACTCTTCTTCACTCTTCTTGTTTTTAACTTTATCCTAGCTTTATTTTTATTTGTATAAAGGGAAGAAGATTGGTTACCTCTTGAGTTATCACCATTTCTATTGAGCTTTGTCTCATGGGTGAAGAGTTGTCCCATCAAAGTGTTGAGGTCAGGTATTTGCATATCCATGTAGAGGTCCATTGTTGTGGTGAAGGACTCTCACTTGTCATCAGCCTTGATTCCATTAATGATCTGCCTCACAATATTTTCTTCTTGTATCTCCTCTCCAATGCTTGCAAGCTGGTCAACCACATCTTTCATTTTGGTTACATAATCAGCCACTCCTTTCTTTGGTTGTTTCTTTAGGGTTGTGAATTCCATCCATAATTGATTCTTCATAGCTCTTGTGTTTGAGGAGAAATATGATGAAAGCACTTCCCAAGTCTCTTAGGAGGTCTTTCAATTTCTTTCAGGTTGTAAGAAGAAATCAGAGATTGAGTTTACTAAGTATGACCTAGCAAAAGCATCTTTTACGCACCATATGGTTAGCCTCTCTTGCTCTTCCTTTGTTGGTTGATGCTTGCTCCTAAAGATTTCCATTTCTTCATCTCTTGAGATGTATCCATATAGACTTCTCCCTTGAAGGTATGCTTGCATCCTTAGTGACCATGCTGAGTAGTTTTTCCTATCCCATTTGTCAATGAACGATGGAAATCCATTTCCCATCTTGATTGTTATAGCTCTGATACCATTGTTGGAGGAGATGGTGGAAAGTCACAAGAAATAAAGTGGTGTAGCTAAATCTTGCTTCACACCTATTGAGAATGATGATTGGAGAGTGTAGTAGGCCTCTTTAAATTGATAATGAACATAAATAATCATACATGTAGCTTGGAAGATGATCCACTATTGGAAGGATCAAAACAGATAGGTTGGGAGATACTATAAGATCAAAAACTTGCTATTTTGGTTCATACACATGTCTGGTGTTTTGAACAACTCTCTGAGCACAACAACAATCGGCTTAATTCATTTTGGGGACCTCTAATTAACTTAGTAAGCTAATGATCATGAGTGATTTCATCAAAATGATGGACTACATGTATAGAAATGTGTTTAGCAAATCATACTATCATCTCGACATTTACGGGTTGTGATAATCAGCAGACGAGTGAGTAAAGATGAGCTAATATCTACCGATCCAGAGAAACTTTGCTAATGAAAATGTGTAGGGTTGTAGTAGACACTATGCTGCATCTTTGATGCTTTGAAACATTGCAAATGATCAACTACAGAGAGAGAACAAGCTCTAACAAGATCAGTGTTCTAATAGAGTTATGACAGAGAAGTTAGATGACAATGTAATGATCATATATGTATTAAAACATCCACAAATAAAATGTCATTGGCAATCAATCATTGTTCAATGTGTGAGAGGTGAGTGAGCTATGAAGTGAGTTCCCACTTCACAATATGTCTACATGAAAATGATCTTTGAACCTTGAGATACACGCAATTCTTTGAAATCCTCCTTTTAAAGTTATACTTGGAGCCAAGGTTTGAATTCAAATTCAAAATTCCGCCTTCAAGGTGAATGCTAACTTCTAGGATAGATTGTCTCTTAGCTCAACAACCAAAATGATTTGTGATTTAACATTTCCTAACTTCATGTGGATACAATCCACTTTTACAAAGATAAATGTGAAGTAATTTATCAAGAGGTTGAACATATGAATCCTTGCATAGGCTATGCCAATTAATCAACCATGAGCTCCTCAACCAAGTATGTGGGCTTGGTCGTAATTGCACCAACATTTCCTACTGTTGATTTTTTTTGTGTATTCAAGTTTTAGTCTCTAGAGTGGCTTCTAGTCCACTTGTAATACTCATTTGGATTATTTTTTACTTATTTTAATCATTTTGAGTCTTGAGAAATTAGGCTTTTCTAATCTATGTTCTTGTAATTTTTCCATCATTGTGGCTTCAATGTCAAGATGTATTTGTGCACACTCACATGTTAGAGGGTATACTTCCCTAAGGAAGAATTGCCCTTGAGTAGGAGTACTAGAATTGTGGATCCGGTGGCCTATTCTACATCATGAATTTATTAAATGACTTTGGTTGAGGCTATATATATTCTTATAATTGTTTGAATCCACCTTCCTTTTTTAATTTTTCAATTGAAGTAGAAGTATCTAAAGAGATGATTGAGAAGATGGATGAAGAACTTGGAAAAATTAAACAAGATATAAAAGAAGGTTAGAAAAGACAAAAGAAATTCCATGATTTGAAGAAAAGACCACTTGAATTTCAAATCAATCCTCAATTATCTAACTTGTTGTTAGGGAAGCATCACATACTTTCTCAACAATACGCAAGATCTTTTAAAGTTTTGAGAAAGATTTGAATCTATTTCTTATTCATTGGAATTGCTTGAATATTTAAATTTGCATCCTATACTTCATGTTAGCTTACTTGAAAGATGTGTACTTTATGCTCCTTATATTTTTTTGAACAACTATAATCTAAAGGATTATGGATCTTTTGAGCTTTGACTTGGCATAATATTACATAGGAAGGCAAGATTACTTAGGAATCCACATATAGTACAAGTTTTGGTGAAATAACCCACATAGTTAGTTGAAGATTTGATGTGGGGAAATTTAAACAATTTTCTAACATATTACCCTTGTTTCCAACTCTAAGACGAAAGTTCTTAAAAGAAGGGAAGAATTTTGATAAGTCCAATGATAGAGAGATAATTCAGTTTGAAGATTTTGTTATACATTGTGTAGATAATGTCGAGAATGACTATTTCGATCATTTTATACATACAAACAAAATTTAGGGATGATGGCTTTATATTCTCTTTTTAAACCACATTTGCATAATATTTTTCTAGTTTGAGTTCAAACATCAAATTGGAAGATCCAGGAAAAATGTTTCATGGGAGAAAGGAAAAATGTTTCACGAAAGATCTAGGGAAAATGTTTCATGTTTCATCTAAACCACATTTGCATAATATTTTCTAGTTTGAGTTCAAATATCAAATCGAAAGATCTAGGAAACATTTTTCATGGGAGTTCAAACATCAAATCGAAAGATCCAAGAATAAAGGTTTCTATCTAAAATATTTGTGAATCATTCTTAGGTAATTCATTTCAAGCTTGAAAATCAGTTCACTATAAAATAATGTCTTGATTTTATTTCTCTAGAATTTATAATCTTGTAGGATTGAAAAATAATATTTGGAGGTGGATTTGGATCTAGGGTGTCTCTAAAATTATTTCATACATTGAAGAGCTGAACAATTTATCCTCTCACAAGCATTGTGGAATTTTGCATAATTTTTTAGTTACAAGGCCCAAAAAAAGTGATAAATTTTCCAACAAAAAAAAAATCTGCTAAAAAAAGCAACTAAACACTAAAGCAAGGTGTAATTTATGAAATTTTTGCATGAAACACTCAAAGATGTGAATCTTTTTATATTTGGTGGATCATGCACTTCCTTCATGAGTGATGATCAATTCTTTTTTGAGAGATCATTGTGTCATGTGAGAGGAGGCTTCCTATCAAAGATCCTCCTTGGGGTTGTGACTGAGAATGAGATTGTGAGTGATAGAATAATTGAGAGTGTGGGTATGTATGAGATTGAAATTTCTTGGGGGTATCAAGAGGTTGAGGATTTTCCACAAAGCTATTTTTGGATAAGCCATTGTTTTTATTCAGATCTATAGCACAAGATTCTCTCTCTTTCTACGTCACATATTGTTTATTCTATTGCATCATATTTTCTATTGTCTTGTTTTTTTGTGACATTCATAGATGATTTTACTTGCATGTTTTGGATCTATTTCATAAAGCAAAAATCAAATGTGTTTCAATGCTTTAAAGTGTTTAAAGCTATGGCTGAGACAGTGACATGTAACTACATAAAGAATCTAAGGTATGATGGAGGGAGAGAGTACTTCTCAAATGAATGTTAATATTCTCACTAGGATCAAGGCATCAAAAGAGAAGTAACATGCAGCTATACACTTGAACAAAACGGGGTTGCAAAAAGAAAGTACAAGTACATTGCAAAGATAGTTAGGGCAATGTTGAATGAAATGAATATTCCCAAGATGTAGCCAATACATTGGTATACCTTATGGATAGGGCTCCAACTTCAAGAATACACACTTCAACACTTTATCAAGCTTGGTATGGTAAGAATCCAAACCTCTCCCACCTCAAAATATTTGGTTGTACATGTTGTCTTCATGTTCCTAGTGAGATAAGGCGCAAGTTTCAAGATAAGTCAAACAAGTGTGTCTTCATTGGCTATGAAAATGATCAAAAAGGTTTTAGGTGCTTCAATCCTAATACAAAGGAGCTCAAAGTTTTAAGAGATGTAGCTTTTGATGAGCTATTTCCATTGTACAAGAAGGTACCATATTTACAGGAAGATGAAGATGATGGATCTAGGCATGAAGAAGATCAAAGTCAAATAATTATTGAACTACGTGTTCATCAAACCATAATTTCAAATGATGAAGATCAGATTTCATCACCTTGAAGAGGAGGAACAAGACGAAATTTAGCATCAAGTCATTCAACAAAAGGGAAAGAAAAGCGTATGGAGCTAGATGAGGATGAAGTTAAAGTGGGAGATGAAGACCATGGAGAATCTTCACATGTACCAAAGAATAAGCCATGGAATAGAAGGTTCATACCTCCAAAAGGTGAAGAGAGGAAGTCCTTAAGGCCAAGGTATCTAGTAGATAGGTTCACATATGATTCATTTATGGCAACACATTATGCTTATATGAATAAAGTTGTAGAGGATCATGATCCTACATGTTTTGAAGAAGCAAACATGTATAATGAATGGAAGGAAGATATGAAGGAAGAGATTGAAGATGTTGAAGACTTGGAGTCTTGTGCCCAAGAAGGAGGCCTTTAAAGTGATAGGAAGCAAGTGGGTCTACAAGGTAAAGAGGAAAGAAGATGGGACTATCTCTAGGTACAAAGGGAGGCTTGTTGCAAAAGGCTTTGCACAAACATATGGAGTGAATTTTGAGAAAACTTTAAGCCCTGTGGCTAAAACAAACACCATTAGATTCTTAAAATATCTATGGCAACCAACAAAGTCTGGAAGTTATATCAATTGGATATCAAGAATGCATTCCTCAATGGAGGCCTCGAAGAAGAAGTGTATAGGGAGAACCACAAGCTTTTGTAAGTAGTAAGTTTCCCACACATGTTTGCAAGTTGAAAAAGGTTCTTTATGACCTAGAGCAAGTACCAAGGGCCCCGAATCATAGATTGGTGGAGTATCTCATCAAGTGTGGATACAAAAAAAGTGATGCAAACCACTCTTTCTTCACGAAACAAAGACGTGAACTAATTGCCTAGATTTGTGTGTATGTCGATGATCTTATTATCATAGGTGATGACATAAAGCAAATTGAAGACATCAAATCCAATCTAGGTATAGAATTTAAGATCTCAGATCTTAGGGAATTGAGGTATTTTCTTGGCATTGAAGTTGTTTACAAACAAGATGAAATCATGTTGATGTAAAGGAACTGCATTCTAGATGTACTTGAAAAGTTTGGCATGATAAATTGCAAGCCAATCTCCAATCCAATGGAGGTTAATTTGAAGGTGATTTCTAGTGATAGTAATCCTCGTGAATATGAAACTATATATAGGTCTATGGTTAGATCACTCAATTATGCAACCATCACAAGACCCGATATAGCTCATGGAATAGAATTCTTATCACAATTCATGCATACTCCACTGACTAGTCACTTGTTCACAGCAAGAAGAATGCTTAGGTACTTAAAGGGTACTATGAATGAAGGATTATGCTATGCATATGATGATGAATTGCAGGTCAAGGAATAATCTAATGCGGATTGGGCTGGATCCAAAGAAGATAGAAGAAGCACTTGTGGTTATCTAGTTATGTTTGGAAGTAAAGTCATATCTTGGATTGCAAAGAAGCAACCCAAAGTGGCTTTATCATCTTCAGAGGATGACTATAGAGCACTTGCACCAACCACATGTGAACTTATGTGGCTTAGGAAGTTATTTATGGAGTTGAGTTTCTCAGGTGCATACATATCCTATCTATTGTGATAACATGAGTAGCATACACCTTGCCTCAAACCCTATTTTCCATGCAAGGAACAAGGACATTGAAGTACACTACCACTTCATAAGGGAAAAGGTATTGAAAAAGGAGATTGCAATGATTCATATTTACAAAAGACCAAGTTGCTGATATTTTTACAAAGGCTTTGGATGGCACAAAACTCATGAAGTTCAAGTAATGCATTAGCATGAAGGACCTTCGATGAAGATGAGGATTGAACCTTGAGGGGGTGTTAAAAGATCAAGCTTTAAAGTAAAAATTCATGGAAAAAAAAATTTGTACAAGTCGAGCAATGTATCAAGGCCTCAATCCACGATTCTTTACCACAATGAATCATTCAACCACTCTCCAAATAATTCCAATCCATTCTTCTAAGTTAAAAGAAGCAATTTTAGGAAAAGGGGTTTGTAGATTGTAGGGGCCTACTTGCTTTGTATACAATAGGCTTGGCTCACTTTGTGTATTTTGTTTGTGTATTGTAAGTGTCATTAGAGTGTTGAAGCTCCAACAAGCAAGCCCCATGCTTGCTTCCATCCCAAGTTAGGGTTCCGATATCTCACTACCTATGTGAGTAATGAGTACTTTTTATTTCTCTTAGTTTTATCGATTGGTTCTCATATTTAGGAATCGATTTGTTATGGCTTTACTCTTTTTGGATAGCTAATAGAGTCTTCTAAAGTTGGGTTGAATGTGGGGATCTATCTCTTCATATTCTCTAAGTTAATATCTTTGGAGTGAAGGTGTGTCTTTGCACAAGTTTGTGAGAGTGTTGGCCATGTAGTCTAATTTGTAGGCATTTCCATTTTACGTGTGACAATCAATTTTGGATGAAATATGCAAGAGAACAAGGATTACGACCACCACATGCTAGAGAGATGACTCTCCTCCCAACCAAATGCCTCAATATATAGAGCTCTCCAGGGGACTGCCTTCTTGGGCACGTGGATACTAGCCAGCCATGTGTCGGCCATGTAACTGCATGTGCGCCAAGTGTCCCAGTTAACTCGAGTTAACTCAAGTGGATGCTTCTAGAAGGCTCTAGATCTCTTTGGGCAAAATACTCTCCCCATGTCCCGCATGGGGATTGAGCCCAAGACCTCCTCCTTCACATCCTTGAGACTTAACCACTAAGCTAAGTGGATCACTTGTTCACAAGAGCACAAGACCTCCTAGTAAGTCTAAACTCGAGATCTTTGGTCATACACACGGATGACCAAACGATGTTCGATTTCAGATCTGTCTGAATCGACCAGATCCTTAGATCATAGAATTACTTTATTACATTCTTCCCCCCTTGGAAAAATATTTTTGTCCTCCAAAATAGAGTTATATATATACTGTAGGCAACCCCCGAGCCTCATGTTCTAAAACTAGAAGAACATGGTCATGTTCTAGAAATGGAAGAACATGTCTCATCTCTGTGGTGGCATCCCTGCCCAAATGATTCAAAACACTATCCCATTTTGCACTTTGATGAACTGTACAAAGTATAAACTAGTGAAAGAATAATAAGGGTGGATCTAAAAACATCCTTGGTCAATTCATAGTCTCTCGATGTGCGATCTAGGAACAAACATGTGAACTCGATGGATTCAAGTTACTAGTCAATTTTTGGGCATAACTAGTGCATGGACTTAGTAACAAAGATGGATTCTTATCCCTCGCAAGACTTTGAGAACTATTGATTCACTTGAATTTGTTTTAAAAAACTTGAAATTTGGTTTTCCCAAACATCTAACTTGGGTGTTTGTACAATGGTTAACTCCTATCCAAGAATTACTTGATTTTTTCACTCGACTAGAGGACTTACTTTTCCAATTGGGTTTAAAAAATCCTATATAAACTGTAGGAGATGGTTTACCATTTTGTTTGAGTCAACCATACTATAACTTGACTAATTCAAATTCAAAATGAAAATTGTCCAACTTAGAACATTTTTCTCAAACATTTTAGCTGAAAGTTCTTGGGAATTGTCAATCTGATGAACAATTCCTAACTTGTCTATTCTAGAGTATACTGGATTCTAAGAAATCATTTATGCTATAACTTGAAGCAAACTCAATAAATAAGTCCACTTAGACTTATTATCTTTTGAAGATTGAAAAGGTTCTATAACATCTATCTAGGATGTTCAATTTAGTTATCTAGGTCTAACTGGCTAACCCTAGTCTTTTGTAAAAGGAATCAAATACCATATCTGAGCCGATTCCAAAAGATTTGGAAAGCAAAAAGAAATAACTAAAACTCTATACGACCAATTCAAACTTCAAAAATATGTAAACTTGCTATGAGTCAAAGTCTAGATGACTCAATACTTCAACTTCTCAAAGATCTATTTCAACAAGATATTGAAGCATTCTATCTATCTTTGAGAGAAATAAGCTAGATTCTCAAAAATATTCAAAGAAAATAAAAAACATCATCCAACCACAAGATACTAGTGTGGTAACAAACATCAGTCTATCGACCCACTAAGGTTCTATTGATGAGTTTTGTATTCAAATAATGCTTCTCTTGAGACCAAGTTCAGGTCATATTCAGTCTTTTTGACTCCTTAGTGGGAATGCAATTCTTGTGCATTTATTTGAGTCAAAAGAGTAAATTTACCAAGTTACACGAGGAACTTGGTGCTTGACTTAGTCAATCAAATCCTTAATTGAAAAGATCAACTCAAAATCAAAGTCCAACTTCTTCATAAATTTATGAAATATTTCCGAACCAACAACACTTTATCTTGAAGTGTTTCAAAAAGATCTTGGAAGTTACTTACTTCATATCTTCTGTTTTCTTTATCTTGAAGTATCTTGAGGTACTACTTTTATCCTCCTTGAATTAAAATCCTTCTTAGAAGTCTTATTTCTCTTGAGGATCAAACTTAACTTCAAGATCCAAACTAGGACTAAAAGATAATTTTCATCCCACGGTCCAATGTCCCATACCATCTTTCCTACATCAATCTGAGTATAAAATCTGGTGTCCCATACGACCCTATTTTATATTCACATTAATGTGTGGGTGATACTTATCCTAAAGTCAAAACATCTCTTGATAGATTACCTTCTTGCTTCAATTCTTTACGAAAATTTTGAAGTTTCAGGCATTACCTCTAACTAGATATAGAATAGGTTTTGATTCCTTCACATGATCGTTTCATGATCTTGTGCTTTCCTTTGGGAACTTGAAAACCTTTTGATGGAATATCCATCCTTCTTTGATAGGGTTTTCGAATAAAAACCAATTAGAATTCCAAGTACTTGATTTTTCTCAAATTCAAGTTCAATTGGTTTATCCTTGACCAATTTTGTAGTGACAAGAGCTTCTGACTTCTTGTCTTTACATTCCTTTCTTTACTAATGCTTTAGGTACCTACCCGGGGGACTTTATATAGGAATCTCTCTACTCCCTAAGTCTTAAGCATCTACTCATGCTTTCTGGATTTGTACCAAAATCCCTTTAAGGATAGGCAAACATTATGTTTTACCTTCCACAAACTTAACTATTGTTGACACAATTGCAGACTACATTCTTGGAATTCCTTCCATCTATTCAAACTTGGGACAGCTTACTCTTTTCATAGTTTTCCATTGGATTAATGGATCTTGAGTGAAAAATTTCTAAAAGGAACTTGATTGCCAATATGAGCAAACTTGAGAGTAGTTCCAATCGCAAAGTCTTGGACAATCATGGCCAAGATTGATCAAGTCTTATTGATCATGCAATAGAATAAAGACTTGTTCTTTATTAGTAAGATCTCTTTGAACTATCAAAAGCTTCTTTGCTTACATGCGGGATTTTTAGAGATCTTTTCCTCAACTTCAGTCCAAGCATACACTCATGCCTCTTAGATTCCAAAGCTAAGAATCTTTGATATACCTTTAGGTTATATCACTATTTGGACTTATGTACCCATACAAAAGGTTTGGAAATTACTAGGAACTACTTACTATCAACTTACTTGAAAGATTTCAGTCTCACATCTAGGGAGATTTTTCTTTCAAGAATTTTAGATTCCTGCCAAGGAATCAAGTAATACTAAGGCAATTATTCATCTAGGAATCGTTTTGTTTACTAGAATGATCTTGAAAAGAAATTCTTGACTTTTGGACAAGACCAAGACTTAAAGCTTTTTTGCTTGTCCAAAAGATATTTCTGTTTTAACCAATGAAATAGTTAACTAGACTATTTCATTTTATTGGCTTATCTTTAGGAAATAGCTTAATTCCCAAAGATTACTTTGACGTATCTTTTAAGAAAATATCTTGATTCCGAAAGATTAATTTGTCTTGGGTTTCTTCTTTAAGCTCGAATTAGCCTAAACAAAACCAAGCATACTTTATATCTTGGAAAAACATATATGTCCTAAAGAGGTTTTGCCTTCTTCATCTTTCGACAAAATATCCATAACTAGTAAATGTTTTTCTCTTATCTATCCAATCCATCAATTTCTATCCTGATTGATGGGTATGTCCTTTTTTTGAAAGATGTGCTTAACAAGAGGTCTAAGCTATCATTTTTCCAATGGCTTATCTCTTTATACACCTTTTATTAGAACATCATATTCCTTGGTCCTATCATATATTATGAATATATGTGGATTTTGGGAAGAGTTCATGAATCAACTAAGATCCTCTACTTGGAACGTCTGCCTTCCCAAAAATAAATTCATCTCAAACATGGTAGTAGAATGATCTCACGTGTGAAATAAAAGGCTTGACTATTTCATTTTAGTGTTTCTCTTTTAGGAAATATCTCAATTCCTAAAAGTCACTTACCGAGGTTTCATCATGAGATACGAATCTTGAAACCACAAAGAAACTTCTTAGAACTTTTGAAATCTTCTAAATAGAAGAGTGCTTCCAAAGTTTCCATGTTTTCATGGCCCTATGCATCATCACCAGAGATGCAAAACATGAACGAAACACAAATCTATTGAACTTCAAAGCTCAATTTGTATTTAAGTTCATTGATTTGGTTGTTGAGTTCCATGGAATCGAAGAGTGCTCATGGAACTTGGAAATATAGCTGAAGTTATCATCCAATCTTGGGATGCTTGAGAAGTTACATAAATTACGTAAGTAATCAACTAAAGCTTATCCCCATGACTTTCTAAATATCACCTATACTTAGAGTAATCATTATAAGCTTATCTTCATGACTCCCTAAGTACATCCGGGACTTAGAGTCATCATTCATCGCAAAAAGTTTGCAAGTAATTAAATTTTCTTGGTCATCAAGAAAATTTAATACTTAACTTTCTCCTAGTGCCTACTTACACCTAGTAAGACATCAAACATACTTTATTGTCATTAAGTATTGATTTTTGATAATGGAGTATGAACTTGGGAAGGAATCGACTAATTACTTGAGCTACAAACTAGAACTAGCATGTCTTTGCAACTAACGAGTCCTCTGTCTTCCCTAATGTCAAGCCACGAGCTTTATAAAGTAAGCTAAATACTAAGAGAGTAAATTTTCATATCTTCTTGCAAACAACATCCTGTTCTATCATGCAATGCATGTGCCTACATGCAAATCCATATGCTCACATGCGTATGCATGCATGTTCTTTGCATGCCCAGAAAATAATGCAACAATCATGCATGAGCTTGATGCATGACTTTTCCTTGTACTAAGAATGTATATCATGCAATCTTGATGCATGTATATCCTTTCCTTTGTCCTAATGCACTATGATATATAAACATATCCTCGTGGTGCAATGAAAAGCTTACTCAATGGAAAGTAAATCTGGAAATAAACTATCAAAATACATTCTTTGATGCACAAGGATCCTTTTTTTTTAACAAGTATTTCCTTAATGCAAACTAATGCTTGGAATGAGAAGTGGATTTTTTCATTATCCTAATCTAGACATAATCGATTGAAATCTTGGCTATTTTAATGTGCATCTAGGATTAAGTATAGAATAATGAAAACAAGATAAATCAAGCATTAAGGCCAAGTAGAAACTGGAAAATACTTAGCTTTGATCAAAGCTTCGTCCATCCTCTGATCCTTGAGAAGAGCCATTTCTCCATCCTTTGATCCATGAGGAAGAATTACATATTCCTCCTTGTAGAGCATTGCTTCCTCTTGTCCTCGTTTTTGAAGAAATGAAGCCTTCATTGGACTAACTTGTTTTAGCCCATCATTTGCTTTTGATGGATGCGTGGATGGTGCTTCACATAAACTATATGGGACTTGAAGCAAAGAGCTCAAAATACAAAGCTTCTTTAGAGTTCAAGTTGATGAAAAACAATTGGGTCCACTTGGCTTTATCAAATCAAGCTCACCTTTGGGTAAGCACAAAGGAACAAGTGTGGCTTGGTGGTTACACCAAGATTTTGTGCATCAGGAGGTCGCTTGTTTGATCCCCATCCGTGGAATCTGAATATGTGTTTCATGCTTTTGATTTCTACCTTTGGTTCGCTTCTGTAGAGGTTCAAAGATCGAATCTTGATCCTGCCCGATTAGCCCTCTATAGTGTAGTGCCAAAATACTCAATTGCTCCTGAAACTATTGATCACTCACATGGCTTGCTCCTTGGATAATGAAAAAGCTCCACAAACAGGAGGTTGCCAGATCGAATCCGTTGCATGCTACCAGACTAGCCTTTTTGCTTCTCTAAGCAACACTCAAAAGACATAAGCAGTGGTCGGCCTTCTGCTTGGGAGTTTCAGTGCCAAATATAAAATCTCAACTTAATCTCTGAAAACGAATGAGCACAATAGTGCCCAGCTAAGTTGTATAGAACAAAGGTCTATGCAAGCTTTGGTCATGGGTTCAAATCCCATGTGCACGCTGCTGGAAATATTGGACTTCTTTTGATCTCTAGTCGATGATATTTTGCTGCGTGGAATTAAGCAAGAAAGTAATTCCTCCAATAATAATTCTCATCGGACATGATTGCACTCCTGGATATGACATTGTTCTGCTCCCGAGGAGGTCACGGGATCAAGTCTCTCAAGAGCAGAGACCTCTTTTCATTTTTAGTCTTCGAACTTGAAGCATGCCACCGTGAAGAAATCGGGAGGAATCTCTCTAAGTTTGTCCATGAGCAACCACAAAGATGATAGCGACAGAAGATCATGATCAAAAGAAAAAGATCTCTAGTGGCTAAAATGTAAGATTTTGCATGAAGATGATGATGCTCACTCCAAGGTCACCATGGAAGCTCTGATACCAATGCAAGAGAACAAGGATTACGACCACCACATGCTAGAGAGATGACTCTCCTCCCAACCAAATGCCTCTATATATAGCTCTCTCCAGGGGACTGCCTTCTTGGGCAGGTGGATACTAGCCAGCCATGTGTTGGCCATGTAACTGCATGTGCACCAAGTGTCCCAGTTAACTCGAGTTAAGTCAAGTGGATGCTTCTAGAAGGCTCTAGATCTCTTTGGGCAAAATACTCTCCCCATGTCCCCATGGGGATTGAACCCAAGACCTCCTCCTTCACATCCTTGAGACTTAACCACTAAGCTAAGTGGATCACTTGTTCACAAGAGCACAAGACCTCCTAGTAAGTCTAAACTCAAGATCTTTGATCATACACACGGATGACCAAACGGTGTCCGATTTTAGATCTATCTGAACTGACCAGATCCTTAGATCATAGACTTACTTTATTACAAAATCCATCTTGTTGGAAATCTCTTTTAGAATAGCTTTAGTGGTTGTAAGATTACTGCAAATCTCTGCACCATCTTTGAGAAATACATTACGGGAAAAAATGAACCTTGCATGGGCCTTGTAAGGATCCTTAATTTTTAGGGATTAAGCTTAATTCTGTTCTTGTTTAAGGGGACAAAGTGCATTTAATAGGGAACTTTTTAGTAGGTTGGAGTAGGCTTTTTTTAGGCTTCAATAGGCCTCTCTCTTTCTTTTTCTAGAGAGAGAGAGAGAAAGAGAATCTACTTTCCACATCATCAAACTCGTACATGTATTTGAATAAAAAAATGAGTTTTTTTTTTAAGTCTCATTTTCAGTGTATATTAACTCAAAAGGGCCTATTTTTTAATATGTATGTCAGAATTCACTTTTTTGGGCCCATTTTTTGAAGTTTCTTTTAGAAAAAGTATAATTTTCAAACTCCCTCCAAAAGTAAGTGCCACATCATCAAATCCATGACTATGCTTCCCCCAAAAAATGACTTTTTTCAAATTTCATTATTTTCAGCCATACATAGTGGAAAAATACACTTTAACACATACACATATAAGAAAACACATTTTTTGAGCAAAACATATGTTTTAGAGTCCCTTCCAATTAGTTTTTCATCTTTGTTTTTGATATTGCTGGTCATTAGCAAAGATGGTATTGGCATGTATCACAAACTTCATAGTAGAACGTCCTCATGCTCCTGCATAAAAAAGTATCCATGTTCGTGTGCCTAGAGAGTTTGCTCCAAATACACGATGCAACAATGATGCCGATTCTCAAAATGAACGTCGTGCAGCTGGAGAAAAAAGTATTGATCTTTGGACTCATGTTTCACTATATCCTCTTGATCCAATATCTTCTTACCATCCAACATTCCATAACCTCTCAACTTTACTTCAGTTCATTGGTGCGGGTGAAGCTGGACTATTAGGTTACATCAAGCGATTATCTACACATTCACTTGCTACTGTTAAATATTGGTTCCAACAATATCACATCCATCATATGAGGGTGGTCACTTTAGAAAGCACAATCATATCTTTACAAAAACAACTTGTAGATTTGGGATAGGATATTGAAGCAAAAAAAAGCACAATTTCAAAGAGACTCCACTTCGTATGAGACATAGGAAAAGAGCATTGTCATCCTTTGAAGCTCTTTCAAAAGGTGGCGGAGCATGCAAATGACATATATATGCAACAAGGTGAGTGTTTGTTTTACTTTTATATGTTTTAATGAAGATTTGTAATGGAATCTTTCATTGTGTAGGTCATTTATTCAAGACATAACTGCTTCATCAACAACAGAAGACCAATTCAAGCTGATGAATAGCTATATAAACACCAAAGAAATCACTCTTGCTTTAGACTCACCCATAGGAAAGTGTATTAGAGTTGTTGTTGAAGCTGAGTTTTCAAAGAAGTTAAAAAACCTTATCACAGTGCAAGATGTGCAGGTAATATGTGACGAAGCGGGCATCAGTAGAAATGAGTTTACTACAATGTACACCCTTCTCAGGCAAGCCTTACAATCACAAGGTATTTCTCAAAGTATATGCCCATATAAAGTGTCTATCAATAAAAAAACTTCAAATGAGGATGTGACTCATACTATTGGACAATATTTATTCATAGAAGACACTATGCCTGCCTCTGTTTATCATCCAAATATTCCCAAGAAGCAATAAAAAAATCCTATCTACACAGGGATTTACTTACACTAAATTCAACAATATATTTGTGGATCTTCAGAAGCTTCAACAAGCAATGGTTCACTTTTATAGTTCAACAATCAAAGGTACCCCTACTACATTTTATTTGGTGTTGAAGTTTTATTGCATTCAAGTGTCATATTAAGATAATGTTTTCTCTTTTGTGCAGACTGTAATGTTAAGTTAAAGTTCATACTAAAGCTTGATGAGTGTCAAATCATAAAGGGTCGGCGACTAGAAAGGCTGAGTGTGATGCTAACGAATGAAGTTATGGACCATGCAATGAGTGATGAAACTTTAGGAGGAAGGGACCATTTGACTTAGAGTGTGCAATCAGAGAGAGATATCTGGTGGTTAGGTGCTATAGAAGTTTCCAAAGAAAAAAACAATGTTATTTCGTGGATTTTTAGTAGGACTCCATGGATTACGGAAATATATCTTCTCAAATACATGGGAAAAAGCTTTTTGTAGATTATATAGGTGATTTTGAGGTAGAATGGCATTTGGGTGGAGACCTTAAGAGTATAAAATGCATGTCAGGTTGTAAACAAGGAGCTTCTTCTCTCTATCCTTGCCCATATTGTACACAAGGTTACAAAGGATCTAAGAGACAGTCTAAACCTGCAAGGGCATTGAAGAGAGTTTATGACTCTGAAGAAATTGATGAAACAGACTCATCGAATCACAGGGAATGGGAGATATCACTTTTGAGGTGTCCAATGTTACAAGAACCGACTCTTGATAAAATAAGCAATGATTGGAACCCCATTATTCCATTTCCATTAGTCAATGTTCACTTTTGTACTTTGCATGCATTCATGAGGATTTTTGATAGGCTTTTGAAGCTCCATGTTGAATATGCATTTGCAATGAAACCACTAGAGAGGTCTACAATAGCAATCCAAAAAATAGAAGATCTTTTGAATTCTATAGGTTGTCATGGTGGCCACATATCTTTAGTTGTTAAGAAGTATGGTGAGTCTCAAGAGATTTTACAACAAGTTTCAATGACTGGGAAGAAGGCAAGACGTTTCTTTAAAAGAGATGTGAATAGTCAAGATGATGGGAAATGGGAGCTTTGGAAGGATCTCTGTTCAATTACAACAAACAATGATAGTCAGGTTGATCTCATTAACAAACAAAAGAAGGTTTGGTCATCGTTCTATCAATTGTTACATTTGATGTGTTTGGTTTCCACCAATGCTTCACAAGGAGAATTATTCCAAGTGACTTTGAAGGAGTTTACACAGTCATTCATCTTATCTTGGGGAGAAAGCAACATTACACATTACATAGTAAGTTTCGCTTACATTTTTTAATTTGATCTTAAACACTATGTGCATATCTTATTGACCAGATCATAGCATATTCTTTTTGCACATGGAGCATATTTTATGAATTGATATGGTTCATTGGACATTTTTAGTACACAAGGAATGGAGAAGTCACATTACAGGGCTAGAGGTGTTTACTTTAAAAACACTCATCATGGGGGTGGTCTAGTCCAATCAAACTATTTAGAAGAAATGTTCAATTGGTTTTTTCGTGCGACATTAAATGGAACGAGCATGTGAGTCACGAATAGCAAAGATTACACAAAAGCTACAACATGATATAGCAAGAGAGAAGTGGATGTCATCGTTAGGACCCGTACATCATGCCCAATGGCGTGCACAAAGAGTCTGCGAGGGTTTTGCTTGGAAATAGTTTCCAAACTCTTAAAATGCATTATTATTTTCAAGGTTTTTATAACTCCTTTCACTTCAAATAAAATTTTAGTGTTTTTGTGAATATATTTTTAATGTCTTAAAACTAATTTTTATCCATTTAAATGTGAACAGGACAATTCTTAAGTGAAAGACTATAAATAGAGGTGTCCTTCCTCATTTTACCACTTTACAACCTAAGAGAATTGCACGCACAAAGCAGACTACTAGAAAGGATCATGTCGTCTACCCTAGCCATGTGCAAGGTACTCAGCGCCCAACATGGATGACACCCCACAAGAAGCATCGAACCACAAGCCACTCTTCTAGACAAAACTCAGGTGCAGGGACATAGTTTGGTAGCATTCCATCACGGGGGGATGAAGCTTCACAAGAGATGTATCACAAGAAATAAATTATTCCCCTCTTGCATCTGATGATAAGCCCCCAGTCAGGACACCACTCAAGGCAAGGCCCAAACAACGAGGACATAGGCAAGTTGTGATTGAGACATCAAATTCATCGAGTTCCTCAGATGAAGAAAGTATAAACAAGCCACCATGGAACAATGATGATATCCCCGTGAACCATCGAGTAACACAAGGAGGCAAGACACTCCCCCCAGGACAAGGACAAAGACCAACCGATGAAGAAAGAGAGCAAGGTTGGGCAGAGGAAGTAAATGATGAGGCAAGACCATCTAGGCGTCCTCCAAGAAGAAAGAAGAACTATCAACCACATCGTAGACCACAACCCAACATCCCCCCAAATGCAAGAGCACCACAAAGGCACAAAAAGGAAACCAGAGCCTTTGCAGAGATTCGACACTATCAAAAGTCTGTGGAGCTTCTTATTCCACGAAGGTCATTTGCAAGAGTTGTGAAGGAAGAGACCCAACACTATTGCGCTGGACTTTGTATCCAAGGGATAGCCATTGAATCCCTCCAAGAAGTTGCGGAGGCATATCTTATATCAATGTTGGAGGACTCCCGTGTGCCATCCATGCAAAGAGAGTGACAATACAACCTAAAGATTTGCGGCTAGCTAGGAGAATTAGAGGGAATAACCCTTAAAAAAATTTGTACTCCCTTGTTTGGAGAACCTTTTGTATATCCCATATGATGAATATTTTATAAATCCCAAATGATGAGTATAATCTTTGTCTTCTTATATTTGCTCTCCCAAGTGTTTATCTCTTAGTGTACATGTTTTGAAGTTTATTTCTCCTATGTTTCTAGGTGTCTTTTTCCAGTAACTCTTTGAAGTGTTTCTCATAGTTGTATCATTCTTTTTTCTATACTTCTTGTAAGTGGTAATGTTATTTAATGCATTTCATGGCTTAGAAATGCCATAAAAAGGCCTGCCATAGAAATGTGGGGATGCGTCCTGCAAAAGTTTTGTAGGGCCTATCCCCACGTTTCTGTGATAGGCCTTTTTTTGGCATTTCCAAGCCATGAAAACACATGCCATGCACATTGGGGCATATAATTGGCCTTAGATAGATTGCACTGCATGCTAACCCTCTGACCAATAGCTAAACAATGTTTATGAACATACATGTACTTATTTACTGCTGCATGCTTATATGCATCCAAACGAGTCTTAAATTTCTCTAATTATTGCACATAATATTGGTCTTCCACAATTCCCCAAGTGAAGGTGCTAATTGAGTGACATAGACTTGCAATATAGGGAACCTAGTGCATAGGATGGCCTAGGAACGCAAAAAAAAGGCCTGCCACAGAAACGCGGGGATGGGCCCTGCAAAACTTTTGCAAGGCCCATCCCCGCGTTTCTGTGGCAGGCCTTTTTTTTGCATTCCTAGGCCATCCCATGCATTGTTGGCAACAAAAATAACAAGATTGATTGGAAAAAGACTGATTACAGTATGCAAAAATTAAGACATTGTCAAAAACATAAAGACTGCACATGGAAATTGGAAAAACAATAATTGGTATTATAAAGTTTTTACAATTGGCTCTTGGCCTTGAGCTTCTCCACTACATTCTTTCTTCTCTGAAAAGACAGTGGCAATTGGTAAGTCAAAACTGATTTGGATATTAACTGAGGGTTTGTCAATCCAAGACCTAAAGCTATTCCTATTTAACCTAATATTTTTCCTCTAAAGTTAACTCCTAGGGTAGTAAGGGCAAGGGACTTCCTAACTAGAAATATACAATTGGTCCCTTGCATTATTGTAGATAGGCACAAAACTTTGCTCAAGGCCTTCAGATACCAAGTCATGAAGTGTCCTTGAGGGGAAAAGTCCTTATGGATTATGAAAAAATCTTCCTTTGGCAATTTTCCAATGTAATGTGCCAAGGAAGAGCCATGGCCCTGGGAAACACGGTCACCACCACTCCTTTCTACAAATTTATCCACTTCAATTGTTTTCTACACATAGACAATCATAAAATTAAATAGATACATCTTGTATGAATATGAGACAACCATAAATGTCAATAGAGACTTACATCTTGAAGCCTATCTTCATCCTCTCCTCTTCCCATTGCATCTAGTGGAATCAATGAATGGGCCATGCCACTTTGCTCCACAACAGGGGATGTTGGAATCTTCTTCTCCAAAATTCTTTCCCTTGTTGTGGCCAGATCTTCTTCAGTGGCATCTTGGTTGGCATGGCTCAAAATCTCTTCACACACAAATGCAATGGTGTCCGCAACTGAATCACCAAGTGGAATTGTTGCCTTTTCCATAATGTCAGAAGTGTTGTCCATGGGAACATCCGAGGTTGAGCAAAAAATACTAAGGTATTCATTGAGGCATAGACTGAATGCCTTCTCAATATCGTGCAGGAACAAAAAATCCTCTCCATCGACAAGTACAACTGAAAACATTTCCATCTCTACTTCTGGTAGAGTGGGTTCCACAGGGTCTAAGTTGGAGGATGGACTATTTTGTGTACTGGCTTCCTTTAATTTGTCCACTACTCCTTGAGGAAATTCTCTGGAAATTTTTTGACTCTCTTCTAATAAGTTGAGAGCTTATGTCTGGGGTTCCTTCTTGTCATCTACAAAACTCCCAGTAACAAGATGGGGTAGGTCCATGGGTGAAGGTTCCGGCTCCTCATTGACAAAAAAAATATGGTTGTTGCTATGTAGGAAAGATATTTTCTTCCCATTTTCCTTTTCTTATTTGATTATTTAATTAAGGGCACTGTGTCATCTAACAGGTGCCCTGAACCCTCAGCAATAGCCATGAAATGCTTTAAGCACTTCGCAAATGCCTCATCTCCTTTATGAATGTAGAAAAGCAGGTCACAGGGGACCCATTTACACTCATATGCTGGAATATCTATGGCATATCTTAATATATAGAATTCCATAAAATCTGTGATCTCATCAATCACATCGGAGTTCATGGCTATTGCCCCTTCAAGATTAGGAACTCTACAGACTAGTTCATACAAATCCGTATGACCATTGTAGTCTGTAGTATCCAAAAACTCCATGAATAGATCTTGAGGAGATTTCATGGGAGTGGAAGTGCTAGCAGCCATTGCTTGCGCGCGAGAATTCTACTGGCTTGTCTGTGCTTTCTAGCTCTTTGAGAGTGCAAATGTGAGAAATGAGCACATAGAACCCATTTTTATAGCAGTTTCAAGTTTTTAAACTGACTGGGCCCACTTTTAAAAGTATATAATAAAGAAGTGTAATTTCAAAAAATGTGTTTCTGATGACAAAATAATGCACAGAAAAAAACATGAACAACCACATTTCAAAGTAGTGAACAAAATTTTTGACATTCCAAAAGTTTTGAAATTACCATTGCGGAGAAGAAGGTATATACAATATCTAACATGAATCGATTGTCCTACTTTTTACAAGGTTCTTGAAACTACAAAAACCATGAGATACAATGATTAGGGCCCAAGAAGTGACATTCTCAGGTTGCAAAAGAACTATGACAATGAGAGTTTTGTTCCATCTTTGCTCCAATCTACAGGGACTTTCATTTTGTATTCCATTCTTCTGCCCACCTGTAATCAATTTGCAAGAAATTGAAGTCATTAAAGTAAAATAAACAATAATGAAAAGATTACTTTAACAAAAGCACAAAACATGTCTCACCTTATGGCCTTGAATTTTGAATTTGGATTGAGTTAGTCCTTCAAACCCCATAACCATCAAGTGTTCTCTCATATTAGCGAAGCTCCAATGATTATTCACTAAAATAGTTTCTGTTTCATTGTTGGGCAATCTAAGCTTTATTTCAAATAAATGTAAAGATCCCTCTGAACCTTGAAAAGGTATCCATTTGGCAAGTTTGCACATCCAACGATCGTAGTAGAATCTGATGTATAATGAAGTATGTTGTTTCAAATATCGAAATCCTATACCTCTTCCACCTATTTTACAAAGATATTTATCACCTTTTGCAATTCCTTCTATCAAACCCCAATTTTCACCAAGAAGACTTTTGACTTGCTCATATGTGATGTCATTACACATGAACATGGTGGAAGTCTCTTGGAATGAGAATCCTTGGAATAAATATACAAAACAATGAATGGGAAAAGACCAGTGCAAACCTACAGACCTAGACACTTTTGTGAATTTCAAAGAGTATGTATATCCATTACCATATTTTGTTTCAAAGATGATACAGACCATATCAGGTTTTGGCGACTCCAAGCTAAGAAGAGAATGTACTTCAATTATCTCTAACCTTCCAAAACCATTCATTGTAGAGGGTACAACATATCTATGTGTGTAAAAGAAAACTCTATCATGGTAAATTTTAGCAGGAGATATTTCTCGAAAGACTAGTGCACCAACATCTGCATGCAATGCCTAGAAAGTACCTATAAGACTATGAAGTAGTTGCTCTTCCACCAAAGTAGAAGGAAATATATCTGAAACAAACAAAAACATATCTAAATAGTTTAGAAATATATCTGACACAAGAAAACATAAAATATTATAGAGTAATACTTACAATTCATAGGATATCTCATTCTACTAGAGTTTTCAAGTTTCATAGTTGCCATTGTAAAAACATGTTGTACAATAGCAACCATCCCATTGTCTTTGTGCTTCTTGAAGCCAAGTAACTCTTCCTTCCAATGAAGATCTAAGTTTCCACAATCTCTAACTCAATGAGGCCCAACTCTAGAGGATTGCATGTACACCCATGCACCTTTGGAGTACTCATGTGATAGCCACTGTCCATCTGTGGCTTTGATATTGTGACATCTTAATGTGAGGATTTCATCTTTTGATTTCCTAGAAGCTTTAGCTATTGCCATTGAAGCTAAAGGTCTTCAAGCTACAACAGTAATTTGAGATAGGAGATGTAGGTAGGTTGAAGTGTAGAAACAAGAGCTTCAATGGTGTGCTACAGAGTGAAAGTAGTGGGAGAATATGATTTTTTGGGACCTGGGTATCAAAATGTGAGGTTTAGGAGGGAAATTAACTCTTTTTTTAGTATTTTGAAAAAACCCATTTTTTCAGCTCAAAACATGCATGGATTTTGAATTTGGGATCAAAAAGAGTACTTTTGACCCTAAAAAGTAATGGGGGGTCCATTTTCAGGTGTTATGATGAGTTTTTAAACTTTTTGGAGACTTTGAATTTTTGGGCCCAACTGAGTTACGAGATTCCTTCTCTCTATAGAGGCAGCTCATTAAATAAGGGAGAAATATGTCCCCTCTCCCCCCTTCAACCTAGTATTTTATAGGGCATACACTGTGGCCACCACCCTCTTCTGATTGATCCATCACGAATCACTCATTAATCTAAAAGGCCCATTCAGGCCGGTTCATTTTTTCCCCTAATGAACTAGAACATCTAAACAGTGTCTACTTGAGTGTATATTGGAAGGTCACATTATGGGAGTTTCCAAATCTCCCATTAGTGGTGCCCATTGAACATCAAGAAGAGAGGTCAACTTACATAAGTGATGACCTAAGCTTAGAAGAAGAGGAAGAGTTGATAACTCTATTATGTGAATATCAAGACATATTTTCCTAGACATACAAGGATTTAAAAAGGGTCGAACAAAAAAATCTATTTCAATAGAATATCTATGAACCCAATGCAAAACCCATAAAATAGAGACCACAAAATTATAATGACATTTACACTCGCAAAATAAAGGAGGATAGTGATAGACTAAAGGAAGTTTAATTAGGAGATCAAACATACTGAATGTATATCTCCCATTGTGGTGAGTCCTAACAAAGATGGTGAGTTGCATATATGCATCAACTTGAAAACAATTAATGCTACCACTATAAGGGGAGAGCTATCTACTTCCCATTAGGGAACACGTATTGGAAAATGTCATTGACACGGAATATTACAACTTCATTGATGGATTCTCAAACTACAAGCATGCAACAATCAGACTAGAAGACCAAAACAAGATGGCCTTCACCATTGAGTGGGGCATATATGCTTTTTTGATCATGTCTTTTGGCCTCACTAATGCACCAGTCGCTTTCCAATAGTTGATGTTCCATCTCTTTGAAGAATCCCTACAAAAGACTTTGGAAGCCTATGTGGAGGACCTTTATGTGCACTCAAACAAAAGCACATATCACATCCCTTATTTGTAGCAAATCTTTGAAAAATATAGAGAATATTGAATGGGTCCTGGTCTATAGAAATTTGTGTTTATGATGCGAGAGGGTAAGACCTTGGGTCACATAGTTTCTAAGAATGGGATCTACACAAATGAGAACAAGATTAGAGCCATAAGTGAGCTAGCATGACCGAAGAATGCTAAAGAGGTACATGGCTTTATGAGCCGTTTGGGTATTACAAAAATTTTATCCACATACACTATAATCACAAAGCCTCTTTATGTTCTTCTAGCAAATTTGGAATGCACTGATGAATGTGAAGCCTCTGTCCTTGATCTTACACAACAATTGTGCTCAATACCCATACTAACCACACCAAATTGGAACAAGTTGCTCCATGTTCATGTAGATGCATCCAAGTATGCTATTGGATGTGTGCTACCAAAACAAACAGAGAGGAAAGTCTAGACTTATTGATTGCTTATGCTAGCAAGAAACTAAATGTTATAGAAAGACATTTTACAACCATTTAATGTGAGGTATTAAGTATGGTGTATGCAATAAAAATGTTCAAACACTATCTTTTAGACAAAAACTTTAAATTGTTCATGGATCATCAAGATCTATTATATTTGGTCAATAAACATTGCAACACAGGATGCTTAGTAAGATGGTTTCTTTTATAGATGGAGTATAGTCTGGAGGTGGTAGTAAAGGAAGGAGAAACACACTTATGGGCTGACCATCTTTCTCAACTCACCATAGGTGAATCATTAGAATGAGTGTCAAATGAAGTACTTGATGCTTATCTCTTCAATCTAAAAGTAGCTTCGAAGTGGGACCAATCTTTAGTATCAATCTTAACTTTTGGTCCTTCACACAAGTTTTTGAGAATTAAAGAAGGCAAAGTACTATGATAATAGAGATACCAATTGGTAGCAAGAAGTTTAAACTGAGAAGAAAAACATAGTATTTTTTTTGTTGTGTTGATGAAGAACAAGAAAGCCTGCTACAATAAGCATAAGTAGGGTTCCTAGGAATCTACCATTCTAAACAATGAACATTACAAAACCTCAAATTCTTATGAATGTATCAAAACTCAATGGAAAATGTACATTTGCTCTTGAAGTAGTGCCCTACTTGCACTACCAATCCTCTAGTGGAACATGCTACCCTCTGTCATATCTCTTTGGCACCAGAGTGGAGCATTCCATTGGTAGAATACTTACATTAGGCACTTCCCTTCTAGGGACTACACTAGCTAGACAATGAAGCCTTGCTCAAGAAGTTCACGGCTATGCATTGGTTCGAGATAACCTGTATATAAGAGTTTGAGATGGTTATTGTAGATTTTGTTTACGAAGAAAATCAGACATAGGGCTATCGATGAGTTCGTCAACATCTATGGATAGATTAATTTCCCTCATTACTTCATACTCATGCTAATGCATTAATTAGGGACATATTTTCGTCTCCCTAGGCATGGATTTCCTTCCTTCACATGGAATATCCACAAGATGCATGAAAACGAGGACATTGTGTTAAAATGATCATAGTAGTGTTTTTAATGAGAACTTAAAATTTCACATCATATCATAGTAGATGAACATTTATTAGCAGAATTTCACATTTAGGTCATCATATCATTTTTGCAGAATATCCCCAATCTTCTAAAGGTTGCATGAATATTTTAAGCATCAACATAACATGAAAAATAATCATATTGAACTCTTTAACACTGTATATTACCCTACATTCACATATCAAACGTTCATATCCTAAATGATCCTAAGGTTTATCTTGCATCTCAATACTCTCTAGTACATCGTTTATGAAATATAACACATGGATTCAATTTTTCTTCACTTAGACTGTCACCAAACATGCATTTAAATGGGTCTAATTCTCTAACCTTGTAGCAATGAACTTAGCGATTTCAATCTCCATACCTCGAACTATCATAGCTTCTTGTTGATCCTTTATAGGCCATCAACAACTATAGATATGAGCAACTTTCATGATCAAGATACTGTGAACAAATATCAGGAACAACTATCATCGTTCAGATATTGAGAACAACCTTCATGATGTAGATATTATTGCTCATGTATCTAAAAATGGAATGGAAATGTAGATACCATGAGCAACTAATCATGGAACGGAAATGTAGATACATGAGATTTTTCATGTGTGTAATGATCGATTAGAAATGTAGCTATCCACCATTTAATACTGCATATCAAAGTATATTTCTTTATTGTATATCAAAGCAAGCTATATATTATAAGCCATTTAATATTGCAGCCATCTTCTCCAAATCCATAAAACTACATTCATGGTGTCACTTCCTCGGAAATAGGTAAATATTATTCTTTTCACCATAATCCGATAGATTTAAGTTGAGAAATCAAATAGAACCCTCAACAAACGTATATCCTAAAGTAAAGAGTGACACGGGAAACTTTTACTTGTTCATATCCATAATAAGAATAAATGGCATTGAAAGTAGGGAATGTATGTGATCGTTTGCCCTGACCTCGGTTCTAAGCATGTTACAGAATAGATGAAAAGTAAACGGATGGCCCATGTGGCAGATGAAAATATCATTGACCTTCTCTATAACATGATATAAACCTACGTTGTCCCCATGCAACTTGCTTTTCAACTTTGCTGCTACTATACTTTGTCCAATCCTTTCTCTCGTTTGTGGGATATAGGGGATCTCATGGGTGCTTTGCCCCTTCACTATATTTGTGAGTTCTTTTATTAATTAAAGGATGGTAGAAGAGACCTCCGGCTCAACGTCCTTTTTGAAAAACAAAAGATTATATTTTGACGATCTACAACGCCCTTCGATTTTGAAGGTTATCTAAACATAGCACCTATATTACATTTTTTTTTTTTTAATCAAAAGGAAGTTTGGGAGTAGACTTTAATTAATAATGAAGAAAAAGATACAAGTGAATGGGACTAGTGCCCTCAGGACCTCCCGAATCTCACATAGCAAGGACAGAACTTACGGATCTAGAGTGCATTGCAAATGAGGATAATAACCCTCTCGTCCCCCTCATGTGGGGCCCACTTGGATATAAGCTTGTTGCTCTGGATGAAAAACACTTTATGATGCCTAAAGGGTGAGGCCCTCTTGCAGTTGAAGATTCTTTTGCCAAGGAGGAACAACTACTTCTCGATCGACCACTCTTTAGGACGGTGTCCAAAATTGTATGCACACTGCTCCTTTCAAATCTTCGAGACAGTTTCCCCTCTTATAGCATTTCAGAGTGTAATTCTTATAGCATTCCAGAGTGTAATTTATGAAGGTCTAATAAAAACTATGAGCATAGTTTAAGGTCCAAATGGCCAAAACGGGTAATACAACCGTCAGAAAACAACTCGATCGACCACTCTTTAGGACGGTGTCCAAAATTGTATGCACACTGCTCCTTTCAAATCTTCGAGAGAGTTTCCCCTCTTATAGCATTTCAGAGTGTAATTCTTATAGCATTCCAGAGTGTAATTTATGAAGGTCTTATAAAAACTATGAGCATAGTTTAAGGTCCAAATGGCCAAAACGGGTAATACAACCGTCAGAAAACAACTATGCGTGCTATGGAGAGGATGCGACCTCGTGGGTCGTTTCCTCTTACAAGTTACATCTATCTTGAAGACCTCCCATACTATCCTAGGAGAAGCGATGGACTGCTTGGGGGAATGGAAGCTATGGAAGGAGATATGTATGATTCATTTGGACAACTCTCCAGACCTCTGCTACATTGAGAATTCCAACTTACATGTTCAGCAACTCCAGAATATAGATGCTGGAGGGCGTCGACAAACTGTCCGCAATGCTGCTCGCGTAGTTTACATGGAAATGAAGTCGCCATGTTCAGCTTTGTGGAGAAACTCCATAGTATGCCCATTAGAGTATGAGGCATGATCTGTTCCGCGATCTTGTAAATGCTTAACATAGAAGGGAAATGAAAAGTTGGACAAATCATTTATTTTAGAGGTCAATGGTACAATTGTGGGGCAGCGGGCTGATGAGCGATGCTGGAGAAGAAGAAGCCGTCGTCGTTCGTGTTTGGAAGCAAGTCTCTTTCAGGAAATCGCGTAAGTGTGTTGTGGACAGCCATAGCCATAGCTAGAGCATAAGTGGGTCGCATAAGAAACTTGTAGACAGCCATAGCTAGAGCCACAAAGTCAATGTAGCTATTAAGGGTCTCTCCCGTTTAAAGGAGGGGCACGTAGATTCGTTCGGGTGATCGAACTACCCTTTTCGGATCACCGATCGGAGTAATAAGGGCATATGTTTGATACACTCAATGAAACGAGTCACCTTTCTTATGGGCACATGCATGCTGATCACCGTAGAGAATGAGCAACATCATATTCAACAAATTAATTTATTCATAAAACAAAAGGGTTATAGCTTTAGGGTGGCGGAACATATAAAAACAGCCAGGTGAGAGTCCATTCAGCTCACCCAAAGACTAACTAACCGTACAAGTCATATCCCTCTATTATATGCTAGTACATTTTCCGCAGAACTAGGGGTGACCTTATTGCCATCTGCCCCTCGGGCCTCGTCTCTCTCTCTCTCCCTCTCTCTCTGGCTGGAAGTCTTGTGTTTATATTGAAGGTGAGGCTCGATGTTCAAGAAGTCGTCGGGACTGCATTTTGCCGCGTTTGAAGAAGTCGCTAACTTAGGAGACGTGGCAACAAGCTATTGGCAGAGTTTTTCAACCTTCCTGTTGAAAAGTCGTGGCAACAAGAGGTTGCGAGTTGCGACTCGCGAGTCGCGACTCTCGATTTCCAAAAAGATATCGTGGCATTGAGATGTCAAGAATGGGCAAGGAGTCACCGTGTGCAAAAGTTGCACCAAGTGCGAAGATTTTGATATCTTTAAAATGTCGTGTCATTCAAATAGTTGGCCATTAAAAAAAAGTCGTCAGCTTCAGGAGACCACAATACATTTATTTTTGCAAAAGCACTTTAAATTATTACTAAAATTCAAAGCGGTTCAAGAGCATTAGAGGGAGATGCGAAGTAGGTTGATGATGTTTTCATTCCCTTCATGAGGGGATTCACTTGCCCTTCAACTTATTGTTTTCTCACTTTGTAGTGTTTGGAAGGGGGAGAACTTTGAGACTTCTCTAAAAACCATTCTCTTGGGGGGGGGGGCTGAAGTTTGTCGCACATCTTTCTTTCCAAATTTTTCATAATGCTTTGCTTCTAATGGCATTCTAGAGAGCTATTGAGCAACAGATGGCTTCTCAGTGAAGCAGTTAGTTCTAGTTGATTTGATTATCAACAATAGGGACTTGTTGATAACCTACTAGATCCCGATGTTCTTTGGGCGAGAAAAGAAAAGATGACCTATGCTTTCCCTACCACAAAAACATCTCTTGCACCAAGGAGGGGGCACCATAAATTTTACTCACTCTTCTCATTGGTCAAAATCCTTTTGTAAAGAATCTGCTGCATAAGAACCGCTTTCTTTAAAAAAAAAGTGCTATATCTTATTTTATATTCCAAAAGTACCTAATATTATCATAACTTTGGACCTTGTCCCCAACACATTATAAAATCCTCCACCCCCCTTTTTTAACACAATTTCCCTCCTAAAAAATATGCTTCAAGGTACAACTATATAATAATGTTTACCTCGAGACCAGGGTCCAAATTGAGGATCATGGTTTTCATCTTTTTGATTCGCCTCTTTTATAAAAAACAAATCCTATTTAAGAGTGCATCTAGAAAAATAGAAATCCATGTATGGTCTAATCTTTGCTCAAAGCATTCTAAGTACCATGTAACTTTGCACTTGGTAGGCTGAATCTAGTGAAAGTATGGTTACAACGATAAGGGTGGACTAAACATCCTTGCCCAATTCATTGTCTCAATATGATAATGTAACACCTCATGTTCCAGACCACCAATCCCATGCTTACTGCATTGTGTAATGAATTTTGATTTAACCAAAATTTATTTAAGTCTTAAAACATTGGACTAGAAATTGAACATTGTGCCAAATTAGCAACCTCCGAAACATCCCATTCATTGATTCTATGCTCGAGGTACCAGTCTTCATAGTCCACTCTTTGATTATGGCCGATGTCCTCAAATTTGATCCAATTTCTTCTATCTTGGTTCCAAAGGTGGTTCCATTGGAAAAAGCCTTTTGACCAAATCTTCTTAATTCTTTGGAAATTTTCTTTTTCAACATCCTTGATGCCAACAATAGGAAACCATATAGAGCCATTTTCTTGGATGCCATTGCCCACTTCCAATCTTTCGTGACGGAGTAGAAGGGCTTCATCTTATTCCAAGCTTTCCATAAAGAGAAATTATATCCGATCCCCTAGAGACCATTGGAAATAGAGAGGAGATGAGCATGATCCATTCAAGTTCTTTCCATCTAGGGATAGAGAAGATGGATAGGTTTCGGTAGTTCTTGAAGATAAGCCTTGCCCAAGATTCCTTATCATTATCCAAGGTGTTGGGGATCGAGAATCACAAAGCTATTTTGGAAATTCAAGAAAGAGAGAGAGGACAAGAGGGGTTTTGACTAATGGAAGCTGAGGATCAAGATGAATGTGCGAACACAAGCAAAGAGTCAAGTGGCAGTCCAAAATGTCCTAAATTTATCCATCTAGCTGAACATTTACACACAAATCCCACATTCTATATTTAAGTCTACAAGCTAATATCTATGTTGACTCCATATTTGTGTGAGTTAAGAAGCCTTCGAGCTTTAACAATGATTCCCTTGTGAGATTATAGGATTTTTTTTTTTTTGCACTCAATTTGGAGGTCAAATGGGGATTTATGACCTCTTTTAGCTAGGGTGGCTATAAGAGTTCCAACAAGGTTACTTTTTAAGAGAAGCCCATGAAAGTGAGATCATACTCACTTTTAAGTTCCTTTCTTTTGTTCTCCCTAATCAATTCTGCATTTCGTGGAGCTCTCTTGTATGTGCATGTCCATGCCCAAGGTGAACATCATTCCAACAACTCATCTCTTGAATAGAAAATTTTTGGGCGAGAATCTATTGTTTGATGCCGATGTGCAAATGTATCTTGTTCATAGGTTTATTGCTCAAACACTTTGGTTTTGTTTCAAGGGAGGCATCTTGTGAGTCATAGTGCTCTTGGACTTTTTCAAGATGTACATTTTGGGAACGCATATTCACTCTTCACTTTTATTGATAAACAGAGATAGTTAGAAATGGTAGGAATGATATCTCTGTTTATCAACATCTTCATCATTAGGTTCCTCTTGAAAATTTTTGTAAATTTATGTTTTTGGTTCAATGTCCTTTCATTCAACTTTCTACGAAAGTGCAAACATGTTTTTTTTTTGTTGGAAAAATGGTTGACCAAGGATTACAAGTTAGGTTCAATGCTGATGGGTTATATGTAGAAGAGTACAAACAAGGTGGATGATTGATTGCCAAAGGAAAGAAAGTGGGTAGGATGTTCACCATACATGTGAAAATTCCTAAAATGAATCCAACCATCTTTGCAAAAGGTGCAAGAGTTATTGTTGATATAGAGATCTGGCATAAACGAATTGGACATGCAAACTTGTAGAGGCTGAAATTGATGCAGTCTAAGGAGACTCTCACTGGACTACCAAATTTCAAAGTTTCAAAAATGCAAAAAGTATGTGCAACATGTCAATTTGGTAAATAGTCAAGAACATCATTTCTGCATGACAAGCATGTTAGTGAGAATGTGCTAGAAATAGTACATACAATTGTTTGGGGTCGTACAAAGACCACATCTATGGGTAGTTGCAGGTTTTATGTTACTTTAATTCATGACCATACATAGAATTATGGGTATATTTCATGAAAGAGAAGAGTGAGGTGTTCACTCACTTCCACAATTTTAAGGCTATGGTGGAAAACTAGACATGAAATTATATTCAGACATTAAAGTTTGATGGAGGAGTTGAATATATATCAAATGAGTTCAGCAAATTTCGAAAAAGTCATGGAATTCGACGTCAATTTTCATGTAGGTACACATCACAATAGAATGACATTGCTGAATGAAAAATAGACATATTGCAAAAATAGCGAGAGCATTGATGGCTGAGAAGAATATGCCTCATTGTTATTGGGCAGAAGCTGTGCACACTACTGCATACATCATGAATAGAACTCCGACTGCTACTATACATCAAGTTACACCTGAGGAGAAGTTCACAAGTAAAAGGGAAAACTTATCACATATGATTTTTTTTTTGGCTATATTGCATATGCAATTATTCCAGATGAGTTGAAGACAAAGCTTGATCCAAAAGCAGAAAATATATTTTGATTGGGTACTTCCTTGAGCAAAAGGGATATAAATCTTATAACCCACTCACAAGAAAGATGAAGGTAAGCAGATATGTGGTATTTAATGAAATATCAAGCTTCTATGCAGATGCCAAGATGGAATTGATCTTGAACCAAATGACAACAAAAATGTTGAAAAATCAAGTGTAGAATCTCAAGTTTTGAGTGGACTAGATGCATCACCAAGCAATAGTTCCAACTGAGATCCATGGAGTGGAAGATTGCATGGAAATTTTAGTCCAACAAATTCATCAACTACATCAAATAAAGGTAAAGAAAAGCTTTTGGCTGGTAGTAAAACATCTACAGGTTTTGAAGACATTGATGGAGATTCAAGCAGTTCAGAAAAGAGCCTTGATGAGGAGCTTGGATTGCCCTCTGTGAAGACTCTACGAGTAAGAAAGGTACATGCAAATGATACAAGGAGAAGTGACCCAAGACCAAGAAGATCTTGGAGGCTTCGAAATTTATTGCAACAATTGACATACGAAAGTTACATGGGTTGTCATTATGACTACATGGCAAAGGTAATAGACGATGTTGAACCCTCTTGTTTTGAAGATGCAATCGGAAATGTAGATTGGGAGATAGCTATGGATGAGGAGATGGCTGCACTTTATGGAAACAAAACATGGAAGCTAGCTCCATTGCCTCAAGGAAAGAAACCCATAGGTTGCAAATGGGTTTACAACATAAAGCATAATGCTGATGGTAGCATAAAGAGGTATAAACCATGATTAGTAGCAAAGGGATATGCAAAAACATATGACATTGATTATGAGGAAACATTCAGCCATGTATCAAAAATGTCTATTGTCAGAGCACTTGTTGCATTAGCTACAGCAAAAGGATGGACTTTGCATCAAATGGATGTGAAGAAAGCCGTCCTACATGGTAAGCTATAGGAAGAAGTATACATGGACCAGCCTCAAGGATATGAAAATTCAAAGCACCCAGAACATGTTTGCAGGTTGCAAAAGGCTTTGAATGGGCTTAAACAAGCCCCTCGTGCTTGACATGCAAGGATTCCTGATTACTTAACCACCATTGGGTTTTCTATGTGTGATGTAAATCATTCACTATATGCAAGGAAGGGTGATGATGGCATCACAATTGTGGTTATTTATGTTGATGACTTGATTGTAGGAGTTGAAGCAAGAATTAAAGAGGTAAAGCAACCCCTTATGCAGGAATTCGACATGAGAGATCTTGGTGTGCTACACTATTTATTGGGCATTGAGTTTATACATACAGAAATAGGTATATGGATGTCGCAAAGGCAATATGGCTTGAGTATTCTAAAAAAGTATGGTATCACTGATTGTAAGCCAATTTCTATGCCATTAGATCAGAATTTGAAGTTGGATACTACATCAAGTGAAGCATTGGAAAATGCTACTATGTACAGAAAAATTGTGGGAAGTTTGATATATCTCACAATTATAAGGCCTAATCTAAGATACATTATTGGACTTGAAAGTCAATTTATGTAGGTTCCTAGGAAGCCACATCTAGATGCGTTGAGGTGCACTTTATATTATGTGAGTGCTACTTTGGATTATGCATTGTTTTATGAAGCTGGTGTAGACTTAGAGGTTCATGGATACACTGATGCAAATTGGGCTGGTAGCATTCTAGATAGACAATCTACTAGTGGCTTTTTATTCTCAATTGCGAGTGTAGCTACTACATGGAGTAGTAAGAAGCAACCCACTGTTGTTTTGTCGAGTACATGCTGAGTATAGAGGTGCTTCAATGGGAGCATGTGAGTCATCATGGCTAGAGATGCTACTTGTAGATTTAGGTGTGGAACTGCAAAAGCTTATAACCATCTATTGTGATAATCTTAACAGCATATAGTTAGCAAGGAACCCCGTTTTTCATGCTAGAACAAAGCATATCGAGGTACATTGTCACTTCATCAGAGAGAGGGTATTAGCAGGTGATATTGATCTTGTTTATGTGAGAACAGATGAGCAAGTTGTTAATATTTTCACTAAAGCACTTGGAGTAGAGAAGCTCAAGAAGCAGAGAAGATGCTTGGATTAGAGGACATGACGTTGAGCTTGAGGGGGAATGTTGAGATATCAAGCTCAACATGTGATGATCCAAGATGACACATATCACTTTCCATTTCTCTGAGATGTATAGTGGGCCTGTTGAAATATGCCAGTATTAGGATTTTCCTTATGTACCGTTCTTAATATATTGCACTTGTTGTATTGTTGCTTTTAGGTCATTCTTGTACATTCCTTTTATGTAATAGAAGAAGAAGAAGAAGAAGATCATTCTTCCTTGCCTTAATCTGTGTGCTTCTCTTTCATTGTGAGAGTGTGTGTGTGAGCTCTCTTCCTTATCTCCTTCCTCATGATAGTTTACACCTCAAATACATGAATTTGCTAAAAGGAAGAACATTTCTCTCATGAAAATGTTAAGATGTATGGTTAAAAGTCATGCCTTATGATGTGTGCAACATAAGCACATAACAGGTTTCTCACCAAAGCATTGTAGTCAACCACATCATATGAGGCTTGGGATGGTTTCAAGCCATCTCTTGCTCATCTCTGTGGCTTTGCTTCTTTGACATATGCATTAGTGTCTAAACAAGAACACAAAAAATTGGATGATAAAGAAGTGAAATGTATTTATGTTGGGTATAGTTCTAAAAGCAAAGGACATCATCTGTGTCATGCAAAGACTAAATGCATTTTAGTTAGCCATGATCATTTTTTTGTGGAAGATGCAATTCAAACCTTATTTTTATGTACCAAGGAGACATTAGCTAGGCTAGAGGATGTGTATGACAATTTGCTACTCTTTTAATAGGTGGATAGTCAAGTGCTAGTCAAAATGAAGCTACTTTTGAACCTTTATAGGTTTCAAATGATGATGCAGATCATTCTATTTTTTATGTAGATTTAGATGATCCACTTGTTGATGAGAGGGTTGACATTGAAGATCCAAAAACTATGCCTAAGTGGTTGCTGTAGTCTTTGAGAAATAATAAATTAGATGCATATTCATCATATCATGCTCATTCAGGTTCTCATAGTTCCTGCTTTGCATCACATTTTTATGCAATGGTTGTCTCTAGTCTTTGTTATGAGAATGAACTTGTTTCTTTTGCCAAAGCATAAAGTTTAGAAAATCAGACGGTTGTTATTCAATTGGGTTATGATGTTATGATGAAGAAGAGAACTTGGTCTTTATGTGATTTTCCTCTAGGTAAAAAGGCCATTGGCATTGAATGGGTATACAAGTAGAAACATAAGCCTAATGGAACAATTGATAGGTATAAGACTATGGTTATTTCCAAAGGTTATGCTCAAGAAAAGGGCATTGATTTTGATGAGAATTTTATTCCATTGTTCCAAATGATCACTCTTCATAGCATTTGTGCACTTTCATATCATCACGATTCCTAAAAATCAAGCCTTAGACCTGACCAAATATATTTCTAGTATGTTTCGGTGTCCTTCAATGTTTTGGTGATCAAATGCTCCGATGTTTTGGTGTTCACGTACTTGTTCCAATGTGTTTTGGTGTTCCATTCCAATGTGTAGGTGCTCTAAATATTTGTTGTAAATATTAGCAAGAGTCTCAAAGGTGTGGATGACAAATGGACGTATCATTTTGGAGGCTTCATATAACTAATTGAAACTACCAAGAAGTCTCAAGCACTTTCCAAAGTCATAGCTTACCAAAAATGTTAGGTGGTTCATTGAGAGATTCTTGCAAAATTATAGGAGCTCATTTCGTAGCCTATATATGTATGAATACAAGTTGTGAGTGTATTTCCATGACCTCTACTCGCTACCTAAGGTATTTTATAATCTAAGGAAGTTGCTACACATACCACCTTTGCTCAATTAGTCATTATGTTAGCTTTACTTCTCTGTATTTAGCCATTGCTCACTACCTCTCTAAGGAGTGATCTAGTTTCAAACATTATTATTTTTTTATTATAACTCCTTCCAATATCCATTTGAAGTGATATTACTTGTGTTTAGTTTCTAATTAAATCTAATAAATTTGGTATAAATTTTGTGGTTTTTATCTGAGTGAGATGGGAGTGAGGTTCCTAATAATGAAGATGTCTCTCTCCATATAGGCACACAATGAAGAACAACTAGTCTAAAGTACAAAGGTTGGTTCTTTGTGTTGGAGTATCAAAATCAAGTGTTTTAAAGTGTTGGGGATATCTCTTTGTGCCTACTTCATTCTAGTAAGTTCAATTATTTTTGTGTGTCTAGAGTCTGAGTTAAAGCCAAAATAGTGACTCTTGGTGATTGTAAAAAACAACTTGAGGGCCTACAACCTTCCAAAGCTGCATAGGGGTGTTGACTCATCTACCAAAAATGGTATTAGAGCATTTCAAAGCATTTGGGGACTCTTGAAGGAGGTCAAAGAAACCATTTAAGGATGGTAAACCTCTTGGGAAAGGAACTATAGCACACCTACAATCTACATTGAGAAGTGCATTTTGAAGCTAGAAGCAAGCACCTCAATATATATCAAGGGAGGAGACTATAAGAAGGTAATAATTTTTGAGTTTTTCCTATTCCTAACACTCAAGGGAAGCTAGGAAGAATAAAGGCTTAAGCAATGGCTGAGTATGCTACCCAAATAGGGAAGTTGGAGAAAGGAAACTACCAACCTCATAGATTTTGGGTAAGCAATTTCCTCATGGGTAAGGGACAATGAAGATAAGTAACTAGAGTTGATCCTAGGCCTCAATATGTAGAGCCACACTCAAACACAAGAAAGTGAAATGAACGAGTGAATTGAAAGAGATAAGAGAGTTACATTCATCTTATCTCAACACATTATTAAAAGCATGCTTGTTCATGTCCAATATTTGGACTCATCCAAGAAGCTGTGGGAGGCTTCAAATAGTAGCATCAATTGTTATATCCTCAAGGTAAAAGAGATCGTAGATGCATTAGGAACAATAGGAAGATGCATGATGATGATGATTTGGTAGCTCATACACTAAATGGGCTGAGAGTTGATGACAAATGAAGATCATTCGCTACTTCAATATATATGAGGGATTCAATACCAGATTTTGAGTAATTAGTCACACTCATGATGACCGAGGAGATGAACCTCAATGGAGGTCATTCAAAGGGCAATGAAGCCCAAGTCATTTATGTAGGGAAACGCAAAGGAAAGAGAGGTGTGGACACAATGGACAAGGAAAAGGTAGAGGAAGATCAAGCAATTATAAAGAATATTTGAGTCAAAGCTATGGAGCAAGGGGGAAAAGAAGCACTAGAGGATGAGGAGGTCAATATCAAGGAAGGGACTAGACAAAGGAATGATACAACTATAGCAAACCAGACCACCATGCAAGGGGCTTTTACTCAAAGGATAGCCAAGGAGGTTACAAGAAGCACCAAGGTAACTTTGCAACTACTTCAAATACATTAGAGAATGATAATCTCTTAGACATTATGGTAGGAAGGAATGCATAGACACCACATGGTACATCAATAGTAGATTTACAAATCACATGAGTTGCAATAGGGAAATGTTTTGTAATTTTCATGAACCAAACTCACAAGGGCATGTAGAAATAGGGGACAAAAATGACCATAGGATGACACACATAGCTGAAGTTCCTTTGGATGAAAAAAAATTCAAAGTGTCTTAAAGACGTGTTACATATCCCCAAATTCACAAGGAATCTAGTATCAATTGGATAGATGGTTGAAAGATGGTATGTAGTCAAGATGCTCTCCAAAATATCCAAAGCAAGGCTACAAGCTAATAGCTAAAGGCAATAAGGAAGGGAGGCTATTCACCATTGAAGTAACACCAACCTCATGACATACGATCTATTTGACATTTGGCACTAATCAAATAGCTCAGGTGGATTTGTTGCACAAGAGGATCATCCACATAAACCTTCAAAATCTGAAGGATATGCAAAGGAGTGGTGTGATAAGTGGTATTCACAATTTCCATTCTCAAAGTATGCAACATTTGTGTGAAGCATGTCAATTCAAGAAGCAAGAAAAGCTTCCATTCAAGAAAAGTAGTACAGAAAGAAGAAAAATTCAATTGTACCTCATGCACACTGATGTATGGAGACCAACCAAGGAGTAGTCATTGAGAAGTAATATGTATTTTGTTATCTTCAATGATGTTCACATAAAAATGGCATGGTTGTATTGTATGACATCAAAGGCTGAAGTATTTTTTCACTTAAAGTTTTCAAACTAGTTGTTGTTGGAGTTTGAGGTTTGCAAAAGCACGTGGATAACACAAGGAAGAAGAAGAAGCTTGGAGCACAACACACAATATTGAATGTATTACCAAGTGAATGTACAAAGATAAGTGAACCATTAGGTTTATTGGCATATATACAAGCCGGGGGAAAAAACCTCCTAAAGAGGAAAAAATTTGCCTCGGTGGTCCTAGTATGTTCGCACACATAACTACCAAAATATATAAACAAATCCCATTTGGGAGTGATGGTGCAAACAAGGAGTTGGCACTCATGTATAAGGAAGTGCCAAGCTATGTGGAATCAATCCCCAAAAGCAAGTAAGCCAAAAGCTTTGCAAAAAGCTTCAAACTTCTCCCTACATAGAGCCTTAGTGAAAAGGTCTACAATGTTATCTTCTGTGGGCACATATGTCAAAATAATCTCTCCAGCAGAGAACTGATCCCTACATAATGATAGTGCACCTCAATGTGCTTAATCTGAGAATGGAACATAGGGTTCTTCATGATTGGGAATGCACTTTGACTGTCAGTGAAGATGGTGGTGGTAGAAGACTGACCAATAGCCAAATCAGCCATAAGGCCTCCGAGCCACACACACTCAATAGTCATTATGAAAGTTGTCCTATACTCAACCTCACAACTAGAAGTGACCATAGTAGGCTACTTCTTGCTTAACCAAGATGTGCATGAGCTACCAAGCATGAAGCAAAAACCACTGGTGGACACACATGTCATAGAAACTAGTCCAGTCAAAGTCGGAGAAAGTCTGTACCACTCAAGTAGTGAAAGATGTGCTTAATTGCCTGCCAATGCTTGACACTTGGGCAATGCATAAACTTGCTCATATGTGAGATAGCAAACTGAATATCGGGCCATATTATGCATAAGTAAATCAAGAATCCAACAACCTGCTGATAAAGAACAACATCAATTGCATGTCCACCATCATCAAGACTCAACTGTAAACCTATTTCAATAAGAGTGGAAATAGTTTCGTAGAATTCAAGGTCAAAATGTTGCAATAATGTCTCAATATATTTTGTTTGACACAAAGTTATTCTGCCATCAACTTGCATAAATTGAATGCCCAAATAATGGTACAAAATGCCCCAAATCTCACATCTCAAAGGAGGCATGCAAATCAGCCTTAAAATCAACAATATGCTTCTCATTAGGACTAGTGAGTAGCATGTTATCAACATAGACAACAATGATCAAAAGCACATTATTTGCACCCTTAACATATAAGGTGATCTCAGTTGGATTGTTCTCAAAACCATGTCCAATCAAGTAGGCATTTATCTTTTCATACTAAGCATGTGGTGCTTGCTTCAAACCATATAATGCCTTTTTCAATCTGCACACTTTGTTTTCATGCCCTTTCTGCACAAAACCATGGGGCTAAAACACATACAGTTCTTCATGTAACTCACCATTTAGAAATAAAATTTTAATATGCAACTGATGTACATTCCAATCATGATGAGTTGCAAGTGCACAATGGTACAAAAAGTAGACATTCTTCATATGGAAGCAAAGGTCTAATCAAAATCAATGCCTCTTTCTTGAGCATAACCTTTTGCAACAAGCTAGCCTTATACCTGTAAATTGTTTCATCGAGCTTATGCTTCAGCTTGTATACCCACTTAGTGCCAATAGCCTTCTTGCTAGGAGGAAATCACATAAAGACTAGGTAAAATTCTTCATAATAGCATCATATTTTGATTGCATGGTAGCCATCTAGATCTCTTAACGTTGTGCTTCATAAAAAGAAACAAGCTCATTCTCATCACAAAGACTAGAGGGAGCCATAGCATAGTAATCTAATGCAAAAGAAGCACTATGAGAGCCTGAACGAGTATGATATGACAAATGTGCATCTAATTTGCTATCAAGAAAATTTTGTACCCACCATTTTGGCCTATTTTTTTCCTCTTCTATATCAACCCTCTCATCAACGAGTGCATCATGCAAATCTACATCAGAAATGGAATGATCTACATCATCACATGAAACCTATAAAGATTGAGAAATTGCCTCATTTGGACTAAAACTTGATTGTCCACATGTAAAAAGAGGCAGTAAAGTGTCATACATATCTCTAGAGCTAACAAAAGACTTTTTGGTACATGAAAGTAATGGTTGAATTGCATCTTCCACAAGAAAAACATCATGGCTAACTAAAATGTGTTTATTCTATGGATGATACAGATGATAGCATTTGCTTTGAGAACTATACCCAACAAAGATATTTCACTACTTTATTGTCCAATTTCTTGTGTTGTTGTTCAGGCACTAATGCATATGCCAGACAACCAAAAACATGCAGATAAGCAACCAATGGCTTGCGACCATACCATGCCTTATACAAAGTGATAGAATTTAGTGCTTTGGTGGGATACTTGTTAAGTACATATGCTACACACATAACAACCTCAAGCCAAAAGCTATGATGGTAAAGCCTGACTTTTGACCATACACCTCACCATATCAATGAGAGACATGTTCTTTCTTTCAGCAACTCCATTTTGTTGAGGTGTATATGGAACTATAAATTGATGTTTTATTCCATGTTCAGCCAAAAATGCATTAAAATCAGAAGACATGTATCCCCCCCTCGATTAGAATAGAGGGTGTCCATTTTACATGTTGATAGATTTTCAATCAAAACCAGAAATTGTTTGAAGCACATAAAAACTTCAGACTTTGCTTTTAGTGGATACACTCATGCATGATTGGAAAATCATCAATAAAAGTCATGAAGTAAAGGTTGTTCCCAAGAGATGGTGTCTACATAGGACCATAGACATCACTATGAACACACATAAATTTTTTAGTAGATCGAATTGAACCATCTTTTAAGGAGGAATGATGCATTTTGCCCAAAATATAGGCTTGACAAATATGTTTAAAGGTGCCTCAAAGAGGACACCATTTTAGATTTCTACACATGTAGCAAACTAGCATAATTTAGATGAACAAAGCATGCATGCCAAAGCTTTGCATTTGACATAGCTTGAGAATCTTGAATTGCACATTCTAAATCATCCATAGATTCTACATAATATCAGAGATTATATAGATGACATAACATACCAGAAGCAATAATAACATCACCATTTGAAAAATCATGAATTGTACATCTGCCATCAATAAATCTCACAATGATGACAATCTTTGTAAATGTTGAAAGTGATAACAGATTTTTCTTGATCCCTAGCACAAACAACACATCTCACGAAGTGAAAGAACTACCATCACTAGTAGTCAAAATGATGTTATCAACTCCCATTACCGGATAAGACGAGTTGTTAGTGCATGTGATAGTATTCTCTATAGGGGTACGCTCAAGTTAACTAAAGAAACTATGCTCCAAGGTAATATGTTCGGTTGCCCCATTGCCAAAGTACCAAACATCTTACTCTACTAGAGACATACACTATCCATGAGAAGATGGGTCATAACTACAAATAGTAGTAAATGCTCTTCTTCATTCTACAGAAGATTAGCAAACTCTCTTTTAGGTGTAGAGGCCTTTGCAACAACCATTCTAGCCTCTTTTGCAGCTAGTTTTGGAAAACTCTTTATAACATGATCATTTCCTTTATAGTATTTGCAAAATAATTTCTCATTTTTTTATTTCTTCTCCTCTTTGTCTTCCATTTTTTACTCTGCAGAATTAGCGAATTTTTTCTCACTAGTAGATGAGCCCCATTTACCTTTGCCCTTTTGACTAGCTAGGAAAGCTTGATTTGTAACATGCATAATGGAACTATTTCTTTTGGACTCATCCTCCTATAATAAAATGGAGACTAACTCCTCAAATGTTAAGGCATTTGGATTGCCTTTCATCATCAATTGAAGAGTAGAAGCAAAACTCTGATATGAATTTGGAAGAACATTAAGAAGAGTTTGCACAAGTGAACTATCTAGTAAGACTTCATCAGTATAAATCAACTGGCCCTTCGAATCCTTGATTTTTGTCAAAAAATTGTCCATAGAATCTCCTACATTCATATGCTCACTCTTAAGTGTTTTCAGGGGTAAGCAACACGAGGCTCATTTCTTGCTTGGTAAAAAGTGGTAAGTGTATCCGAAGCATTCTTTGCTATTTTGCAAGAGTGGATGTGAGAGATAATGGCACATTTGACAAACAAAGATATCAATGCATGTGCCTAAGCATCTCTGCCATCCCAACAAACTTTCTCTATAGTAGGTGCAAAAAAACCACAACATGAACATGAATTTGAAGATTATCATCTTCAACGCAAGATCTTGGAACCAAACACTGGTGGAATACTTAGCTAGATGTGGCTACAAACAAAGTTATGTTGACTCATCATTGTACATGAAGAAGGAAGGTGATTTTCTTTGTCTACATTTTCATTTATGTTAATGATTGTATTCTTATAGGGAACGATGAAGCAAGCATTATGATATCAAGAAGAAGCTTGGACAAGAATTCAAGATCTGAGATTTTGGAGAATTGAATTACTTCCTAAGCATAGAAGTAATCTACAAGGAGGAAGGCATATACCTCATGCAAAGGAAGTGCATTATTGATGTAATAGCAAAGTATGGCATGTGTAATTGTAAGCCAATTGAAAACACATTGCAATTAAATATAAATTTGAGTTCAAATTAGGAAGAAGATATTGAAGATGTTACTTTGTATAGTTCCATTGTAGGATCCTTGAACTATGTAACTCTATGACTAGGTCGGACATCAAGCATTTAGTAGGAGCTCTCTCATAGTTTATGCAAAACTCCCAAATTACAACACTTGATGGCAGTCAAGAGGGCTCTTAGATACTTCAAGGGCACTTTAAATGAAGGTTTGTTTTATTCTTATGATGAAAACTTTTAGGTGAAACCTTATAGTAAGGGATTAGAAGGAACAAAGTTGCTAAAATTGAAAAGAAGCATTCTCATGGTAGATTTAAGCTCCTTTATGCAATTTGATGGAGGAATATATTTGCACCAAACAAAACATATTGACACATTATTGTAGTCTTTTGGCCTTGAACATTGCAAACCTATTGCCATTCCCATGGAAAGAGGTTTATGATTGAGTCTCTATTATGTTGGAGATGCTTTTGATGTTGTTCTCTATTATCAAGAAGTTTGATGCTTGATTCACTTACATAATGCAGCCTAATATTCAGTTTTTTGTCTCTTGAATGAGCAAGTTTATGCATTGTCCACGTGTTAAGCATTGGCAAATGGTTAAGCAAATCTTTGGTCATTTGCGTGTTATTTGTCTACTTGGATTTTTTTATCCCAACGGGGCAATAATTACCACCAAATTTACATTATCCTTCTAAGTTAGGCTAGGCTTCTTGCTATGACATCCATGTATCCACAAATGGTTTTTGCTTCATGCATAGTTCATTTATATCTTGTTGAGTAAGAAGCAACCTACTATGGACACTTCTAGTTGTCACTCTAAGTATAGGGAAGCTAGTGATACTTGAGTGTGTGTGCCTTCTGGATGATTTATGTTTTTTCTAGTCTTCTACCACCATTATGTCAAGGAGAGATTGTCTACTAGAGAGATCAGTTTGTCTTACTGCCCACACGAGATGATGTTGCAAACATTTTTGCGAAGGCTCTGCCTAAGGAGAATTTCAATCGCAAAGCTTTCGGCTTACTTCCTTTTGTGGATTGATTCTTTCAACATATCTTGGCATTTCCTTATACATGAAAGCTAGCTTCTTGTTCACCGCATCACTCTCAAGGTGGATATATTGATATATTTCAATAGTGATGTGTGTGAACATTCTTAAGACCATCGCAACAAGCTTTTGTCTCTTAAGGATGTTTTTCCCTCCCGCTTGTATATATAGCTATAACCCTAACCAATCATTTATCTTTCTACATTCACTTGGTAATACATTCTTATTGTGCTCTTTTCGAAGCTTTTTCATCTTCCTTTTGTTGTTCCTATGCTTCCGTAGAACTCGGACTCCCATAAAACTCCTTGAAGATGGCATTTGATTACGTTATTACTTGTTTACTAATTTATTCATCACAAATATATATAGAAGGATAAATTGGCAGGATTTTAAGTTCCTTTCCTTATGGCCTACCTTCATTGAAAATAAAATAGTTGTTTTGATGCAGAAAATTTTGCACCAAGGAATTTGGACCAATGTTAAAGCTAACAAACTTTGTGAGGTCCCTCCATGTTGCAAGTGCTACCTCCATAATAGCTTGGGCTAGCTCTTCTTTTCATGCCCAAGGAGTTTTTTAGTTTGGAAAGCCATGGGAAGATTCTTGACTTTACAGAGCTAAACTAGAAACAAGCCTTAATAGGAGAAGCAGTCTGTTGCGAAGCGGCTTATAGTATGTGATTAGGGGAGAAACTCTTTGAAAGATTTGGAAAGAAAGATGCACTGCCAACTTCAACAACCCTTTGTAAGAGTAATCAATTGATAACACCCTCAACCTCTTAGGAAGAAGAATGTGTAATTCTGAGAGGTCCCCTCCCTTTAGACACCATAGAGTGTTTGTTTTAGAACAACACGATTCATAGCAAATGGGCTCCCCATGAGGGGGATGAAAAGGTTATACACCTTCTTTGTAACTCTCTTTAACTCTTCTTTGTTATTTTGATTATCCCACCATCTAATAGGACTATTCTTAAACTTAGTGTTCCTACTGCCTTCGAGCTATCAATGTTGTTTTGTCTTTGGGTAGTCCTGCCTCTATTTTGTGGAATAAGGGGTGGGGGGGGGGGGGGGGGGGGGAGGGGGGGTTTCCCTAGGACACCATGCCCCTTCACTTGTACTTTTTTTTCTCACTTGTGTAATTAATTCATGGAAGGGGGATTAGGACCCGACCGACTTCCTCTTATTTAAAAATAATAATAAACAATTAGTAAGATTTACAAAAGAGTAAAATCTAATCTAATTGGTGAGCTGCACACACCAAGAAAATCCTCTAAATTTACCCATTCTAGTGCAATGAACTCCAAGATTCTCAAATGAATCATAATCCGGATGGTGGATCCAACTATTCCATAAAAATATGGAGAAGCGTTGAAGAAAAACACCAACTTGTGGAAATAACATCATCTTCTATATGGTACGATATTATTTGGTTTTAGTGAGCTCGGAGGTTTGAGAGCTCACCACTACTAGCATGGGATAATTCTAAGTCTATGTGCTTAAAAAATCAAGATCAACGAAAGAACTTTCGACAGATGATAATTTGGATGTGGACATAACGTTTTAGCCATCAAGGATGATTATGCATTTTTTTATTAAATATTCTTTTATTTTCTTTTCTTTTTTTCCTGTCGGGGCTTGATGAGTACCGGATATTTCCGTATTAGTTGATCATCTTTTTGTTCTTATGTGCTTTTTACTAATGGAATTCGGTTCTACTCCCATATTCTAATGGTGGCATATAATTGTCATGCCCTTAGAAATCGTTCACTTGTTTTTTTTTTTCTATTTCTCTCCTTTTCTCCTTCACAAAGGACCCTTGAATTGACATTGGGTCATCCTAGATCTATATTCTCCTTCTCCATCTCTGTATCTTCTCTTTCTCCATCTCTGTGGCTCTATCCCTTTTCATCACCCACACCTTGGAATCTTTTAACAAAGTTTCTTTTCGAATAAAGTCTTTTCAAATTATGTTTATATGATTTAGAAGATGAGGGTGTCTCAAAAGGATGTAAACCACAATTCTATGGAGCATCCATCAATGCATCATTTTGTTTTCCTCACAAAGTGCATCTCTTTGTGCTATGATTTCTCCTTTCAAATGTGAATGCATGGCCACCATGTGAAGGGTTAGATGTAGCAAAAGTCCACCAGATATTGTGAAGTCTCAATTCCCTCATGTCTACATAAGAGATTCTTGAAACATTTGATTCCCTCCCTAAAGGTAAAAGCCCAAGGCTCGATGGCCTCAATAATGAATTCTTCACATTCAAGGAGGTTCTAGTTGGCTTTCTATCCTTATTGTTTGGTGAAAAGTGACCAGTTTTTGGTGAGATTTCAAAGTGTTTGAATGAAGGGTTTATCAAGATCATCCACAAGAAAGATATCAACAACAAACTTTACAACTAATGGCATATTACCATGCTCCATACTAGTTACAAGCTCTTTGTCAAGGCCATACAAGGGGGGTGATAAGCCTTCTCAAAACCTAAGAGATGCACATGAAGAGAGAGTTACATTACCTACACGAGCACCTAGTCCATCATCAATACCTCTTGAAGTTTCGACTTATGAAGTTGGAGAAGGCTCCAAAGTTCCAAAAGAAATAGATATTGAAGAACTAGAAAGGATACCACCACTTTTCAAGAATATGGCAAACTGGTTATATCAAACCTTGAAGGACAATAGTATAACGGAATACACAAGAAGCACCAGATGTCAAACAAGAAGACAAGAAGGAAACCATGCAAATTATGCAAAACATTTTGAGATTCATAATATTTTAGCTCTTACTTCATATGAGAATGAAGTAGCTACTGTTAAAGGTGCACTACAAAGTGATATAATTATCACACATTCCAAGGATTCATATCTTTAATTATTTAAAGGACAAGTTAAGAATACATTTGATGTAAATGACTTAGGCATTTTATATTATTATCTTGGGATTGAATTCATGTACAAAGATGAGTGTATCTACATGACACAATAGAAATACATTGAGAAATTATTCGAAGAGTCTGAGATCATAGATTCCAAGCCTATGTAGACACCTATGGATGTCAACGTGTCATTAAAATTCAAAACAGATTCAGAACAATTTGATATATCTATTTAGTACACATCCAAATATTTAGTTTGCAATTTTTGAAGTATCCAAGTTCATGCACAGTCCATTGAAGATTTAGTGGAAATCAGTCAAAAGATATATTTCAAAGACCTAGGAAGTTTTGCAGGTTATTAAACCTTGTACAATTGTGACATTGAAGGGGGGGATTGTTAGAAACAATGCCATGATAGTCCAAATAGCTCAATATTTAACAATAGAATGTTATATTGTTTACAACACTCTCCAAAGAAAATGGTGTGGCATCTTGGATAAAGCCAAGTGCTCCCAAACATCCCACGCGGGTTTGAAACTTGTTGGGTGTAGTGGCAGTTGATTGCAAAAACAATTTCATAGAGCTTTACTTGAAAATAAAATCGACGATGTGCACAAAATTTGGTGATGATTTTTTTGTGTCAAAGCTTTTTGCGTTTCGGTGATTGCTTTTTCGAAATACTTTCTCATGGGCTATGCTTTAATCTATAAAATAAGACTCATGGGATCACTTTAGATTATCTTCTTATCAATCACTCAAGGAGTGATCTAGGAGATCAAGGAGGAGAGTTGCTAATAATCTTGGAGGAGATGTGCTCTACATCTGGAGACATCTCGAGGAATTTGTGTCAATGATATATTGTGAGTAACAAGTCTACATTTGTTCCCACTTATTCATTCACTAGTTTCTGATTTAGATCATTAGAATTTGAGTTTGCTAGAAAACAATTATAAATTGTTCATATTCTCCATATTCTCTCACACACACTCTTCATACCTTTTAGGCACACAATTTCTTGTATCTAGTTCTTATTTCTATCTAGATTCATCTATCATCAGTTTGTATCATATTCAGTACTCCAATTTGCTGTCAATACTCCAATTTGACATTGGATTATTGATAGCATAGGTGAGCATCCTATCTTACCATTACACTTGGAAATCTTGTCTATTGTCTCTATCTCTCACTCATCATCTTTTTTATTATTAAGATGTGTATGTTAAGGTTCATGTGTTGGAAGATTGTGTAAACTTGTGATTAATTGTTATTGCGGCCCACCCCATTTCCAATGCCTCCACTTTTTCTAGAAAAAGAGCTTTAAATGAAAAAGCAAAATATATGAAGAATTAAAAAGAGACAAAAATGAACTTGATGATCTTTTTGTGCTCTTCATACGAGATCCATGTACTTTGCAACTTGATGTTTCCTATAACAAAGGCCTTATGTTGTTTGAAGGGGGATAACGTATACAACTTTGAATTCTTCTATCTAGGAAGTTAAGAGAACGATTTTAAGGAAACTATCTAGAAAGCTCTCCAAAGTTAATCGCACGTCTTTCATTTCAGATCTTCCAAAAGCGCCTCTAGAATTAATTGCACATCTTTGTTTCTTGAGCTTACAAAAAGAGTGCATTTTTTACAAAACAATTTTTTAAATTGTACAAGAAGATTATGGAGGATTACAACGAAGGTTAATAATGTTTTTCATGCTCTTTGTGGGGGACCCACTTGTATTTTCATCTTGTTGTTTCCTAAAATGAATACCGTATGGTCTTGAAAGGGGGGAGACATCTTACACTCACGGATCCTTCTATCTAAAGAGCCAAGGGTCTTCTCGATAGATCAATCCCTTGGTTGATTACAAAAGTTGATCGCACACCATTCCTTCTAGATCTTCCAAAGGGCTTCTCTCTTTATGGCATTCCATATAGCATAAGAGCATGCAATCGCTTCCCAAGAAGGGACTGATTCTAGTTTACTTAGTTATGCAGAAAAAGGAACTTAAGTTGAGACACTACCAAATCAGAATGTTCCTTGGGCAAGAGAAGAGAATGTTTCCCAAGACTTCCCTAACACATTCAACATTTGTACTAAGATGAGCACAACATATTCTAGTGGCTTTTACATTGGTGGATTCCCTCATGAATAATATGTCATATTGACACTACTTTCTTGTATTCAATAATTGGGCGTGATATGTTCTTGACCTTGAATTCTCAACTGATCCAAGTTGAGGTCCCATACCACTTCTTATTAAAAGAGTGATGAGAATCCAAGTTCCATTTTCAGAATGTCCACCTTCTTCTTGCCACATTTCTTGACACTGCCTAAGGCATGATAAAGAGACATCCCAAGCATTTTTGAGTCTTAACAAACACGATTCTTTAAAGTCCACTCTCACACTTGGATCAATGTCTTCAAAATTGATTCAATTCCTTCTATCTTGGTTTCAAAATGTGCTTCCACTTACAAAAGTCTTTATTCTAGAGCCCCTAGCTCTTTGGAGGCTCTACTGCTCCACCCTTGAGATACTCGTGATGTGGAACCAAATAGGGTGGTTGTGCGTGATCCCAGATACTTACTTATAGGCTTTATAGATGGTGCAAAAAGGTTTCATATGGTCCCTAGATTTCCCCAAGGATTGTAGATTATCCTAGCCCCTATGAGTAATCACAAGCATGGAGAAATCAAAAGTGATAAGATCAAGATCTTTCCATTTGGAAATCCCAACAAGCGACAAGATGCCACTATTTCAACAAATCAGATAGGTGCAAGAATAATTGTTATTACTTCAAGCTATAATCATCAACTTGGCCACCATCTTGTTGTCCATGGCTTCTACATCAAGGATTCTAAGACCACCCATCTCCTTTGGGATTGAGCAAATTTCCAATTTAATCTTTTGGAACTCCCCTTCTATTGGGATCCCCCGTCCATACAAATTTTATGCAGATCCTTTCTAGCTTCAATAACCCCTTATTATTTTGCCTCCAACATACCAAAAAATAGATAATAGAGGAAATAAGGAATGTGTTCATCACCATAGCATTCCTAGCCACATTAAGCTGCATACCCTTCTAGTATGTTACGTTGTTATCCAATTTGGCAAGAAGCCAATCCTTTCGTTGAATCATGAAAATCCCAAAACAAATAGGAATCCCAAATAGAGAGAAGACGACCACAAGAAAGCTCTTCACAACCTTGAGTCCAAAGAAAATACAAGGATGGCCCACGAAGGGACCTATAAGACATCTTTTGTTGGTTGATTCTATAGCCACAGACCTCACAAACAATGTCAAAAGTGGTTCCAAAATTGAGAGACACATTCAATGGCAATCCATAGAAAAACATCTGCATCATGAGAAAAGAGTCTAAGACTCATAGGATCTAGACTTTGGAGGAGCGAGAGACCCCAAATATTTCACATTCAAACATGATTGTTGATCTGAAAGTTGAGCCCATCCAACAATAGTAGGGTTAGTGGGTAGCCTTAACTAATAGAATGCTCAAGTAAACAAATTTAGGGAGATGTTGTGAATGTTGGTTTAAGCAAAGCATTCCCCATAAGAGAGCATACAATTTTGATAAACTTAAGGCCATGACCGAGGTCCTTGAGATAATTTACAATAAACTCCCACTCCAGTATGTCATACAGTTCCTCAAAGTCTAACTTTAGGAAGAGAATGTGTTGGTATGACTCCTTCACGTAATCCATGCCCTCCCAAATATCAATTATCACTTCAAGAATGGACTTGCCTTTAATTAAGGCTTTTTTACCTTCATTAATAAAAAATCCAAGACGACCCACAATGCGATTGGCAAGCTCCTTGGCAAAGAGCTTGTAGCTAGAATGGAGCATGGTGATAGGCCATTAGTTTTAAAGTTTGTTTTTTCTATCTTTCTTCTGAATAAGCTTGATAACCCCTTCATTCAAACACTTTGAATGCACACCAAAATTGGTCACTTTTCACCAAACATTGAGGATAGAAATTTCAATTAGAACCTCATTGAATTTCAAGAATCTCCTACACAGACATGTGGGAATCGAGAAACTAAACAATATCTTGTGGACTTTTCCTACATCTAACCCTCAAGATGGTGGCCATGCATTCACATTTGAACGGAGAAATCATAGCACAAAGAGATGCACTTTGTGAGGAAAACAAAGAGATGCATTGATGGATGCTCCATAGAATTGTGGTTTACATCCATTTGAGACATCGTCATCTTCTAAAACATATAAACATAATTTGAAAAGACTTTATTGCAAAAGAAACTTTGTTAAAAGATTGCAAGGTGTGGGAGATGAACAGAGAGCCACACTGGAGAAGGAGAAGATAGATCTACGATGACCCAATTTCAATTCAAGGGTCCTTTGTGAAGGAGAAAAGGAGAGAAATAGAAACAAAAAATCAAGTGAATGAGTTCTAAGGACATAACAATTACATGCCACCATTAGAAGATGGGGTAGAACCAAATTCCATTAGCAAAAAGCACATAAGAACAAAAAGATGATCAAATAATACGGAAATATCCTATAGTCATCAAGCCCCCATAGAAAAAAAAGAAAAGAAAAAAAGAATATTTAATAAAAAAATTGCATAATCATCCTTGATGGCTAAAAGGTTATGTCCACATCCAAATTATCATCGGTCGAAAGTTCTTTCGTCGATCTTGATTTTTTAAGCACATAGACTTAAAATTATCCCGTGCTAGTAGTGGTGGGCTCTCAAACCTAAGAGGTCACTAAAAGCAAATAATATCGTACCATATACAAGATGATGGTATTTCCACAAGTTGCTGTTTTTCTTCAGCCCTTCTCCATATTTTTATGGAATAGTTGGATCCAACATCCGGATTACGACTCATTTGAGAATCTTGGAGTTCACTGCACTAGAGTGCGTAAATTTAGAGGATTTTTTTGGTGTGTGCAGCTCACCAGTTACATTAGATTTTACTCTTTTGTAAATCCTATTAATTATTTATTAGTATTTTTTTAATAAGATGAATTTGGTCGGGGCCTAGTCTCCTTTCCATAAATTAATTAAACAACTGAGAAAAAAATGTACAAGTGAAGGGGCGTAGTGACCTAGGCAACCCCCCCCCCCCCCCATATTCCACAAAATAGGGGTAGGACTACCCAAAGACAAAACAAGATTGATAGCAAAAAGGCGATAGGAACACTAAGTTTAAGAATAGGCCTAATAGATGGTGGGATGATCACAATAACAAAGAAGAGTTAAAGAGAGTTACAAAGAATGTGTATAATCTTTTCATCCCCCTCATAGGGGGTCCATTTTCTATGGATCTTGTTGTTCTAAAACAAACACTGTATGGTGTTTAAAGGGAGGACACCTCTTAGAATTACAAATTCTTCTTCCTAAAAGGTTGAGGGTCTTATCAATTGATCACTCTTACGAAGGGTTGTCAAAGTTGGCGGTGCATCTTTGTTTCCAAATCTTTCAAAGAGTTTCTCCCCTAATCACATATTGTAAGGCCGCTTAGCAATAGATTGCTTCTCTTTGTAAGCCTTGTTTCCAGTTTAGTTGATTATGTAAAGTCACAGTCTTCCCATGGTTCTCCAAACTAAAAAGCTCCTTGGGCATGAAAATAAGAACTTGGTCTATCGGTGTAAATTTTACATCTTCATGTTTCTCAAGATTCTATTTGTGAACTAAAACTCATTCTTCTTCATTTCAAATTCTTTACATGTTTTTGGCTGCTCTTCTAACTTTGGAAAACCTTTCCTCATGTGTGGTCATGCTGAAATTCTTTTATCATCCACTTCACATGCTTTTTCCTTACTTATGGCTATTATTTTCTCTCCTTTTGACATGACAATGGCCATCGTAATTTCTTATACCTTGTCTTCATGCGTTATGTTATGTATCATGGCTGCTTGTTGCCATGTAAACACTCCTTCAAGTGGCTACTCTTATTCCTTTGAAATTACCTTTTATGTTTTCCCTTATCCTTTCTTTGATCATGACTACTTCCTTTGATTCATATCTCCTAAATAGAAAGAGATCTTATCATGAGACTTTAAGCAATAATGTTATTATATTGAGATCATAATCTGAAGTGAGATCATCTATATGAGATAAATATACTAAAAGAACTAGTCAACTATAGGTGGCATGGTATCTACCCATTAAAGAAATTCGTGAAGCTACCCCTTGCGGAGGGGCCCCTATAACTTGTTTCAAGTCTTTGCAAACATTAGAAGTACCTCACGTGTAAAGGACATTTGATCTTTGTACAATTATCCAAAATACGTGATACTTGGACGGATTTAAAATACATTATTGAGATATGTGCTCTCTAAATTTCAATCAATTTGGACATTCTATGAAAGAACAACATCAAATATTTATGATGTTGCCACGTCTCTAACTATGTCCAACAATTATCTTTGGAACTTAAAAATGGAAAGACATGTTAATGCTTATAACTACACGTAATCATCCATTTTTTTGAGTGTGTTCAAGAAATTAATATATCTTCATGCACACACCAATCACTTTATAGTGGTCAAAATGAATTTGCAATCCACACTGCTTCATAGAAATAGATTATTTGAACACCATCCACTTCTCAAATGAGATTACACATTGATGTATGTATTCCCAACATTGTGATTCTTGCACATTCTTTAATGTTGAAACTAAGGCTGCAACCTTGTGTGCATATGGATGGGATAAAAGTCGATAGATGAGTCAAGAGTGCGATTACACAAAAAAGTTTTCACCTTATCCATATGGACTATATTGGAGCACCAAAATTCACCAAAGAAAATGGAAGGAAAAAGTACAAGAAATGGAAGTCCATGAGGAGAGAGAAGATGAAAGGGTAGATGTAGAGTCATAAGGTTATGTGCAAGTTTATCCCTATTAAGAAGGTCTTTGGGTGTGACTTTTTGGTGAGATCTGACGGAGATAGGGAAGAAGCAAATTCTACTCATTACTTCACAAAACCATATTAGAACTACCCTAAATAGTGTGTTACAAGGCACATAGGTGTTCTAATAGTAGATCAAATTCTATAAAATCATCTTGTAGAATCCATTTCTTGATGGGTGATGTATCTTAACCCCTATGTAATGACAAAGCATGAATGATCTCCATGGATAGATGTCTTTGCAAACCAAAATAACTCTTTCTCAAAGTTTTTATAGAGAAATCTAGTGATCTTTTGTGTACTTATAGAAGGGTGAGGTAGCTTTCCAAAAATGAAAATTTCACACAAAATAGATGCCTACATTAAGGGAAACAATCTTTATAGCATAGATTGATTGATTGTATGCCGAAGCTAGTCACATAGTGGCCACTTCACTCTAGTAAGATTTTTTTGAAAACTAACCGAAGATTGAAACTCAAACCTGAACCAACTTTAGAAAATTGTAATAAATACTCAATGACCCCAAAATCATATAAAATGGATAAGTATGGAAGTGCAATTAGGGTTCACAACTCATATCTAGATAGCTCTACTAAAGCCTTCACATAGAGAGAGATATGTTCAATCATCATGGTTCACTATTTTGCATGTTTCTTATAGATAACTTAGAGACCGAACCCGTGATTTGGTGAGGCAAAGTTAGAATTTAGTAGCTATCGAATGACTCAAAGTTTCAATGGATTCCTAGTGTAGGATTTGAAACAAAGTTGAAAACTTAAGATTAGAGAGTTCCAACATTGTCTACACACACATGGAGATATGCCTACTCAAAAAAAACAAAAGAGTAAGCAAGAGGCTTTCTTGCTAACACTCCTGAACAACACTGAGAGGGACTTGTTTAAGCTAGAAAACACGTGAGGTTGCTCATTTTGAACTGAACGGACATATATATACAAGTAGAAAAGTTTGATGCCCTTTTCCTAAGAATCAAGAATCATACCTTAGTGTGATTGGAAATATATAAGATGAATGACGGGGGTTTTAACAAAAATTTTGGTAAAGGAATCTTGTGGAATTCCTTGTTGTTTAGTGCTACACTTTTGGCCAATGAGATTTAGCGAAAGCTCTCCACTTGTAGCCAATGATCTTACTGCAAAGTTCTCCCAAGGTTGGAGCTTGATTTTCAACACTCCCCCTCAAGCTTCAACAACTTCATCCAAGCTTTTAGTGCTTCTTTTGAACATTCTAAGATTTGTAAAAATCCAATGCTTTAGTGAACATATCTATAGATTTTTCTTTGGTACTAATATGATGGACTTGTACTTCTTTTGCTTGTGCCTTCCCCCTCATAGAATGATCGTGAACTTCAATGTGTTTGCTCCTAGCATGAAACATGGGGTTTGTGTCTAGGTATATGCTACTCATATTATAAAAATAGACATGTATCTCCTTGACTTGCATATTTAAGTCTTCAATTATCTTTTTTAATCACATGAATTCACATGTAACTTGGGCCAAAGGTATGTAGTCAGCTTTCGTTGACAACAAAGTAGCTATGGGCTACTTCTTTAAGCCCCATAAGATGAGCTTCTTCCTTAGCATGACTGCATAGCCACGTGTACTTCCTTTAGTGAAAACTATATTCTCCTAGAAATATCCCACCCTTATGCTAACATGTTGGATAGTTACATTTATAAATGGTTCCTTCTAGTAGTCTAAAATTCATCAAATAATGTCTCTTTCTCAGGACACTAAAGTATCCAAGCACAACATTAGTGTTAAGGGTGGTTGAAGACCACAATATTAATGTGTGAAGCTATAGGAAGCTTTCCAACCATTGACATTTTATTCTCCCAAGGAAAAATCCAACAAAGGAAAGGGGAGCTATGGCTTGCATAGCTCTTGTCGAATCAATGGCATTCTTTCTCTTTCAAAAATACCATACAAGCAAAGAAAAGAAAGAGCAACTCTAGGAGAAGTCTCCCATTATGAACCTCAAGGAAACATGAAGCTAGCATATGGTTGAGCTCTCAATTATTGAGGAATTTTTGTTTTGTCTTTTAGGTGATGATGAAAGCTTCGAAGATATGGATGCTTTAATTGCGTCACCTGCACCCGAAGAAGAACTAGTGAAAGAATTCACGTAAGATCAACCCATTGTCAAGTTTGCAATTGTGACCCATGAAGCAATAGAAAACAATAAGCTGAAGAGTAAATGCATTCCTCACAAAGGGAGTGAAAAAGTGTCTTAATAATGGTGTCATCAAATTAATTCACAAAAGGGGAGATAAGAACAAAATTGAAAATTGGCGGCCGATTACCATGCTCCAAACTGGGTACAAGATAATCGCCGAAGTAATCGCCAACAGAATCTCGTGTCATTTAAAGTCATGGCTTTGTGAGGACTAGAAAGGTTTTATCAAAGGTAGATCTATACTTGAAGCGATTGTCGAAATTTGGGAAGGCCTTGCATTTGCTAAAGAGTCTGCTCAAGAGCTGATATTCATTAAGATTGACTTCGACAAAGCATATGACAGATTGGAATGGGACTTTATTCTTCAATCTCTGAAAGATCTTGGATGCAGCCAAAAGTTCACGAAGATGGTTTCCACTCTACTCGGAAATGCCTCAACGAGAATAAACATCAACGGTAAGCTCTCTGAACCCATACATTTAAAAAGATCTATCAGGCAAGGTTGCCCACTGGCTCCTTTACTCTTCGCTATCGCCTCGGATGGCCTCACTTGCCTATTTAAGCATCACTTGGATCCTGGAAACCTCAAAGGTCTCTCCCTTCCCCTTGGCCACGACCAGATGATTGCTAGAATCTTTGCCGATGACATGAATGCCTTTGTTCGTAACGATAGAAATAGCATTGAGGTGTTTTGGAACTGCCTCAACACCTTTTGTAAGGCGTTAGGTTCAAAAATCAACCATGCTAAAAGTGCTTTCAGAGCAATCCATGGGCCTCTGCCCCAACTGTTGATTGATCAGGGGTGTCAAGTTATCCCTAGCAGCCAAGTCTTCCGTCTCCTCGGCATTCTGATGGGCTTCAACATCTCGATGGACCAAGGGTGGAACTATATTCTATCCAAATTGGATAGCAAACTAAATCATTGGAAAGGTATGCAAGCTAACTTGGCAGGGCGTGCAATGGTTGTCAACACATTTATGCTTTCTACGATTATTTACTATATCTCGTGTTGGAGACCTAAGGAGAAAGAATTGACCAAAGTGGAAAGGATCTGCAGAAACTTCCTATGGACTGGGGACCCCAATAGGAGGGGGATTCCCAAAATCAAATGGGAAACTTGTATTAGCCCAAAAGACTCGGGGGGCTTGGGTATTTTGGAGATCACTAGATTAGTTGACAAGCTGATGACTAAGTGGTTTATCAAGGCTTGGTGCAATAGAGAGTCCTCCTGGGCTAAATTGATCTTCAAAAATTCAAAAGACCTTACCTTAGTTGGTCTTCCCAGCTTGAAGGACATTGGGATCCTCATGCTTTTGTTTTCCCCCCACCCGGTGTCCCCTAAAGGCTCTAGCCTCGTGTGTTACTTATGGAAGAGTTGGAACAAAGCCAAACAATTCATCAGAGTCAGTGATGAGTGGAAGTGGGCTGCTGGGATAAGACAAAATGACTCTATCTGGTTCCCGATCAGTGGCTTAAGGGAGGTGGAGACTTGGAACCTCCAAACGGCTAAGTGACTATGGAACAAGGGGTACAAATAGTGGAAGCAGCTCTGGAAACAAGAGACCGGCCAGTGGATTAGGTTTGAAGACTTAGACCCAAGACATAGAATTTCTCTCGAAGAATAGACTCTTCTTCAAAATAGGTGTTCAACATGGGACCACTCAACTACCCGCCTTCTCTGCGGACATGATCTTCCTTGCCTAGAGGGCCTCAAATGGAGCAATGGTAAGAAACTATCTTCCCAACTTCAAAGAAAACTTAGATGTTCACCACACTCTTAACAAGGTGTGGTGCCTTTCTTGGACCAAACTTCGATGGGAACTTAAGTTCATGTCGATTTGGCACCCCCTTATTGAGATCAAGAAATCCGTTCTCATGTGGCAAATCTTGCATAAAGGTATTTGGTACAACGCAAGGGCCAACAAAATTTGTGGTGTGCCTCCTTGGTGCAAGCGGTGCCATCGATGCATCGAAGACCTCGTTCACCTCTTCTTCGATTGCCCCAAGTCCCGTGTTATCTGGCATCAGGTGACACGGATTTTGCGTCTCTCGAACCAAATCAATTGGCAACAGGCGATGTTGGGTGAGGCGGTTGGTTGCTCTTCTAGGCTGTGGAATGCCATCAGAGGCAAGACTCTTTGGAAAATTTGGAGGGAGCGATGTGCTGTCAACTTTGGTCAAACCCCAAAGGAATGGTCGATTGAGAAATCCTTGTTTCTTCTAGGTAAAAGAATCTCCCGAGACAAGAGATCTCCTCCATTTAGGCACCACTGTATTTATCTCTTCGTAGATAACAAGCTGAAACCCAAATGGGTCCCCCATGAAGGAGATGATAGTTTCGTACGCCTCATTTGTAATGCCCTCTAGCTTGCCGAACTCATCCCCTGCTTTGTGGGATTTGGGGGGTCCCATGGGCACTAGTCCCATTCACCTGTAACTTTTCTTCATTATTTTAATTAAAGTCCGGGAGATTAAGCCATGGCCGAACTTCCTTTTATTGAAAAAAAAAGTCATCAATCTTCTTTGTACTTCTCTCTAGTCCTCTTGTATCTGTTACCTGCTATTTAATAAAGGGAGTGAAAAAGTCATCAATCTTCTTTGTACTTCTCTCTAGTCCTCTTGTATCTCTTACCTGCTATTTAATTTGATGTGCTTTATTTGATGTGCTTTTGTCAGGAATACTTGCTGTTTAATTTGATGTGCTTTTCTCAGATTGCATCACCAAAAGTGTGCCCCTCACATCTACCCCTTATTCATTAAGACCGTTTACTAAGAAAGTCAATAATTTTTTTTTTTTGAGAAAAACAGGAAAGTAAATTAATAAAGGAAGTTACAGACTGTGCTCAGGGCAAGAGCCACCAAAGCAGAACAGTTACAAAAAGAGGGCCATATCAAGCCTTTGCTGGGAGTACAATGAGGATAGAATGTTTCTCCAAGCAGAAGACTTATGCTCAGCCATAAGATTGGAGAAATTCACATTATACAAGGGGGCAGAAGCAATTTTTTGAATACAGACAAGGGAGACACTTCTAAGCTTATTAGACAGGGACCTAAGGTAATTTCTTTTCCCATTATTCAGAGTAGCATTGTTTCTACTCAACCAGATGTGCCAGAGTATGTGCCCTCTCCAAATATTCCAGAGCAAAATGTCCAGATTCCTGCAGCATCCAAGTAAAACATCCCATTTGTTGAGTTGGGGGAGCTTTTTACTATGCAGGTAGCTCTCAACAGGTTTGGAATTGGTCTACTCAAGAAAGTCACTTGTTGAATTTGGTGTTCGAAAACATTAGAAATTTAGAATTATGAATGATGAAGTTTGTTGAATTTGGTATTCGAAAACATCAGAATCATGACTCACAAAGTGTGAGAGCCTCACGAGTTGCGTCACTCTCCTTGGACGTGGATACCCTCAGGCTTGGACTGTGTTTCCCAAACCCTCTCGCTCAAGCTCCGCCCACTCTGCTTCTCAATCTCACTTCCGAGCCCTTATGACTCTGGTCCGTTCCGCCTCCTATGGCGTCGTTCCAAAACTCAAGCTTGGCGAGCGGCACTGGGTGGAATACCTGCGTGACCAGCTGCTCCCCCTTGTCTTCTCAGCCACCATCTTCTTTTTTGGTATGATGCAGCAGCTGCCATGCTTCTCAGAGGGCCTCCAGTTTGACTACCACTCCTTCGTGCAGAACGATCGCAACCTTAAATTTTCCGCCAACTCCAATGTTGATTATCTGTCCCTGCAGGTAACCCGAAACTCTGGATCCTTCGATGAGTCCAACAGCTCGGGCCAGATCACCTACGCGCAGCCCCTGCAACTCTGGAGCCGCGATCAGAACTACTCCGCTTCCTTCAGTACTAAATTCCTTATGAACATATCGCCCATCAGGGGAGGCGGCACAAATGCCACCGGCGGCGGCGTAACCTTCATGCTCAGCTCTTCTCCCGCGTTTGATACTCTCCCTGGTAGCTTCGGCGAATGGCTTGGCCTCTTTGATGGCGGCGACAACCAGCAGGACGCACAGCGGGTTGGGATTGAGTTCGACACGTTCAAGGACAGCTTCGATCCAGACAACAATCATGTAGGAATCGACGTCAACGGCAGCGTTCACTCCATTTATGTAGCATCGCTCAGTCCGACAGTTTCGCTCACAACTTCCAGCGTTTCCAATACGATGGGCATTAATACGAGCGTATGGATCGAATACGATGGCAATCTCCACATCCTCAGCGTCTACCTCGAAAACCAAGGAGATAACATCTTGACGAAGCCGTCGAAACCCGCCATATATCAGAACATTGACCTACGTCATTATCTTCCAGAGGTCATCTACGTCGGATTCTCCGCGTCACTGGGCACAATCCTTGAAGGCCACTGCATTGAGCGCTGGGCTTTTAACTCCACAGATCCCCCTTCGGGCCCGCGTTCTTCTGCGGGCTTGATAATTGGGTTAACCCTCGGCGGACTTGCGGTTGTCCTGGTAGCAGTTACGCTAGCGTGCGCTTGTCTCAGAAGGAGCAGAAATAGTACTTTTTCGTTAGATGATCTAGGTTCTCTGCATTATGGGCCGCGGAAGTTCTCCTATAGAGATCTAAAGAAGGCAACAAATGGCTTCGCTGACGACCGCAGACTGGGGCAAGGAGCTTTCGGTGAGGTATACAAGGGGGAAATCTTATCTAGAAATGGCATCCTTATGCAGGTTGCTGTGAAGTTGCTATCGCGGAAATCCAAGCAGGGAGAACGCGAATTTAGGACAGAGATAATGAGCATGGGTAGGATGAAGCATAGACATCTTGTGCAGCTGCTTGGATGGAGCTATGAAGGGAAACGATTAATGCTCGTCTATGAGTACATGCCGAAAGGAAGTTTGGATCAATGGTTAAGGCCAAAACGGGGAGGGGTGGAGGTAATGGGGTGGGACAGAAGATACCATGTGATGAAAGGGGTGGCAGCAGGCCTCCTTTATCTTCATGAAGAGTGGGAGATGGTGGTAATACACAGGGATCTCAAGCCCAGCAATGTGATGCTGGACGACGAGTTTAATGCACGCATCGGTGACTTTGGCCTTGCCAAGTTTATTGATATGCAGGAAGATGTACACAAGACAGCCACCATCGCCGGCACGCCCGGCTACATCGCTCCCGAGTGCATTGAGCAGGGGGTGGTGAGCAAGGAGAGCGACATCTACAGTCTGGGAGCCATCGCTGTGGAGCTTGCCACAGGGCATCGCATCTCCGCGAGCTTACTCTACTCCCTATCGCTACAGATGAAAGAGGGGAGGTTCCAGGAGGTTGCCGACTCTCGTCTGCCCAACTTCGACGACACACAGCTCGAGATTCTTCTCCGCCTGGGGCTTGCCTGTTGCCATCCCGATCCTCTAAAACGGCCCTCGATACGCCAGGTGATGCACGCTCTTTCGTCTGTTGAAGGAACGTTCTCACCTTCTCCTGTGGACGTGAGTTGTTTTTCCAGCCAACTGGACGAATACGGCATCAGTATCAACAATTACTGTTGAACGCTTCCGTATTTCTGTATTCTGACCTCCAAACCACACTCGAACAGAATCGTGCAATGCCTATGTCCAGTAATCTGGTAATCTGCCAATTTCCAGTAATCTGTTAATCTGATGTCTGCCTTCTTCCAGTGATCTTTATTGTTCTTGGAAGGTGGAAATCTGTCTCAGATCGGAGATGGAAATCTTCATTGTTCTTTTTTTTTAAATAAAAGGAAGTTCGGCTTAGCCTAATCTCCCGGACTTTAATTAAAATAAAGAAAAAAAGTTACAAGTGAGTGGGACTAGTGCCCATGGGACCCCTCAAATCCCACACTGCAGGGGAGGAGTATGGCCAGCTAGAGAGCATTACAAATGAGTCGGATAAATTTATCATCACCCTCATGTGGGACCCATTTGGGTTTCAACTTGTTGTTTTCGAGGAGATAAATACAGTGATGTCTAAACGGTGGAGATCTCTTATTTCGGGAGATCCTTTTACCTAGGAGAAACAAGGATTTCTCGATCGACCATTCCTTAGGAGTTTGGCCAAAATTGACAGCACATCTCTCCCTCCAAATCTTCCAGAGAGTCTCACCTTTGATGGCATTCTTTGAAAGGTGGAAATCTGTCTCAGATTAGAGATCTTCCTGTACTTGTATTATTTTCTGTGTACAGATAGGGGACTGTGACAGTCCCTGTATCTATTCATGACTTTTCAGTGCAAGAGAAGTTTACTCTGCGGTGCCAAATTGTGTGCAACTATGAGACATAATAGTGCATGTGGATGCCGCTTCCCATTACGCCAAGCTCTCATTGCCGACCTTTGTAAGCTCGTTTGAAAGTAATATAAAAAACGCTTTCTTGTGCAATCACCTTGATGTTCAGTGTACGTTTTTTTTGCGCATGCCTTGGGCTTGCCCTCTCGTGTATCTTGGGCGTTTGGGGACATTTCAGGACGTCTCAAGGACTACCATCCTCAATTGCATGTATATTACACTGTGGCTTTCCCTGATTTGCAGACTAATGCACAATAGAAATATACCATTTATCAGCTCTCTCTCTCTGATTGAAGTAAAATGTGCGCTTATTACACACTATATTACTTTTGAGAGAGTCGGATATGTTGTGCTCTATAAGAAGTCACTTTCTTGTCGTAAATAAGCAATATTGGGAGAAAGAATGAAATGTTTATCTACTTGATAACATGATCGATGGACAGGTTTGCATTTTGAAATGAGAAGTATTCAGCGTTTTTGGAGATGGAGATGACATTCACTTGTTAAGAAGCAGGGTCTGTCATTCCAGAACCCAAGTCCTCTCATTTTATTGCATTCTCAAGAGTTCAAATTATCAAAGGGCAATTTGTACTAGACAAAGCATTTTGAAGAGTTTATAACATTCGAGAACATCAAAAAATCATCTCGATCCCTTCACCCTAGAATTTGCGGAGGAGGAATGCATTGAAAGAACACATAAAAAAACAAGAAGCATGTAATCAAAGCACACAATATCTCACTTACTTTTGCGTGTACAACGATAAATAGCCCATTAGGGTTATGGATGTATATGCAAGCCAAGGTATGAAACTTGTTAAAGAAGGAAAAAGCTGTGCTAGTAGTCCTAAGTGTGCACACACACGATTACTAGGCAATGTGGATTGAGATCAATCCGAAAAAAATAAGAGTAAGCTTAAAGATTTTTAAAAAGCTTCAAACTTCTCATCATTATTGTATGCAACTCTCCTAAGTTTGACAACCCTTCTAAGTGAGGCATGTTGCAATAGAAATTCCTCGTATAATGAAATGTTAAATCATCACTCATACCATCGTTGGTGTATGTCACACAAGAAACTAATTTATGCGGCTTGAAGCAATGCATATTGATTGCATAAAAAATGAGTTTATCGTTATAGAGCACTAGCGTGAAAAATGGAAAAAAATGGATTGCATCAGGATTTTAATTAGTTGTGATTATGCTCGTCAAATCATCTTTCAAAATTCTTGTGGAGGTTCATTTAGAATGTTTCTTACACAAATATATCATATTTATTAAACTTTGGGTGACAATCATGAGAAGTGATATGCCTGAAAGTCTGTGTCCATTGGAGCTTTCACAAATTTGAACTCCTTCCTCTTGTTCTTGAAGCTATATAATGTGCTTTCAGTACATGTCCTTTTTTTACTCGAGTCTCTGAAAGAGTCTTTCGAATACTCTCTTTTCTGTGATTCACAATGCACTGCTCATGGAGAACTTCCATCCAAACATGCTCGCTATGCTTTTGACCTCTAAAATCATGTATGATAAGTTCCATGCAGTTGGGCTAATTCAAGAGTATGCAACAATGAGAAAGGTATTTCAAAGAGCTTTGGAACCGTTTGAAGCTGAAACATTCACTACAAGAAGTCTCTACTAACTACTAATGCGACACAATTTCATCGCTTGTCGATTGTTTGCTTCATCATATATAGCATCACATGTGGATCATCAATTATATGAGTATCTTATTAGTAGTTAAAGCCATATGAATATTGATGTTTAAAAAATTATCCCATATGCGAGGCTTTTTATTTGCATCGCTTATGTGATGCTTGTAGTCCTTGCTTATGGGATGCTTGTTTTGTTGTCATCTCATCACTTTTCCAGTTGGTTAAATGATGTTGTATCATCCCTTATGTGACAATTCTTCTAGTGAAAACAAAAAGAAGCACATTGCTCTTTGCTTAGTCATTCTACATGCATCTGATTGAAGAGAAAACAAATGTTCATATCTATGCAAATGATCTCTCTCTATCTCTTGTTGTTTCTCTTTGTCTTTCTCACTCTCTCTATATTTCTCTCTCTCTCTCTCTATCTATTTCTTTCTCTCTCTCTCTCTCTATCTCTCTATTTTAGCTTCTCCAAGAGGTTCACCGATCAAAGTATATGGCTAATTAATGTAAGTACAACTTTAATTTTTTTATACATTTTAATTTTTCTCATAAATTGTCATACACATGCATATATACATAAGTTAATATATATACATACACATACACATACACATATACACCACATACACATACATACCTGCATACACACACATACACAAACACATAGACACACACTGACATAGACACACACTGACATAGACACATAAATGCACCTACATAGACACACACACACAATACACACACACACACATACACACACATACACATGCAGACAATACATGTACACACACATACACACACATATGCACAAATGCACATACACATACACATATGCATACATGCACACAAACATACACATACACACACATACACATGCATATACAACATACACACACATACACACACATACACATGCATATACAACATACACACACATACACACAGACACCCACAAATACACACACACATGCACACACACATACATGCACACATATATGCACACATATACACACAAACACAGACACAAACACACAACCACATACTTATACAGATATAGATACGTATACACATACACATACACATACACATACACATACACATACACATACACATACACATACACATACACATACACATACACATACACATACACATACACATACACATACACATACACATACACATACACATACACATACACATACACATACACATACACATACACATACACATACACATACACATACACATACACATACACATACACATACACATACACATACACATACACATACACATACACAAACACAAACACAAACACATACACATTCACATACTATTACAGGGTGGTGGGCTCACCCTGAACATGTCAATTCAATTGTACAACTACTACCACCATAGCCTATATATATATGCAGATCAACAACAAGATAGGATGATAGAGAGACATACCTGACAACATTCATATGTGAATTGCAAGACATGAGTGCTTGTCCATTCTCATTATTAATTCCTTTATTTATAAAAAGTTAATGTACCCATTCATATGAGTCTTGCATCCCTTCATAACTGCTCTTCAAAGGGCGTTCAATTTGAACCTTAATTAAGCTAATTTTAGGTGCAACAGGCCAACCATAAGGTGATAGAGATGCTCCCCTAGCAGTCGCACGTGCAGTGGAGTCAAGCCAACACAATGTTTACCAATGTTCTATGTTTATTACATGCAATTACACTATGGAATGTTGCTTTCACCAACCAAAGTGCATGGTCAAATCATGGTATGGAAGGCAAAAACAACTCCATATGTATCTGGACATGTTATGTAAAGGAGAAGCAAAGTATAGTGTATAGGATGGTAGCCAAGACATACAATCTACTCCTCACTTACACAATAAGTCAACCATCTTAAATGCTCTATATGCAAATAGAAAGTGGTTGGGCAAGATTCATCTCATCATTTACATGAGTAACACAGTCACAGGAATAGATAAATCAAAATCCTTTCTCCATATGAGAACAACAGGATAGCATGCAAATATGAAATGAGAGCATGCAATTTGATTCATCACCTCATAAGAGATACACTTTCCCAATGCCAATCCCGACCATAATTCATTACATCCAAATAGGAACTACCCAAAGCCACAATCTCATCACAAGGCTTAGTACGCAGAACAAACTTATGCTTATGGGATTCCTTCCAACCATAAGTTAAGTAAACATCATAACAATTTTTTTTTGGGTCGCATTGGTACAATGGTGCAACATACTCATAAAATATTAGATATATTTGAGCATATCTCTCAATCAAGAGCATAGTATCATTATCATTATCATGTGTGAGTTTATTTTCATCATGTACATTATGTTTCATATATATGGAAGATACATCATGGGTGCTTATGAAAACATGAGAATTATCCATCTTATAGTCATCAAAGAGAATGTCATGCTTTTTAATATTCTTAGCACATGGAGGCTTTACATCATCATCATCATAATCATCATCATCATCATAATCATCAGAAATAGCTAGAGAAGAGGGATAAAAAATACAAGAATCATCATGAATACTTTTATCATCATCAAAAATAGAATGACCATTGTCATGGGAAATAGTATCATCAATAGAAGCAAAGGTATTATCATCATGATCAATCATAGGTTCCTTTTGTATCAATGAATCATCATGCATAATTTCAATCTCTTTCGTAATCAAGCACAAAGATGGATCATCACTATCATGAATTATTTAATTATGAGAAATTGTATGTTCATTATCACCAAGAGGGGAAGAAGAATCATTGTTCTGATCATGCATCATCATAGGGGGAGGAATGGCAGATTGCAAAACACATTTCCTTTCATCATATTGTGTGGAATTATAATGTATATGCTCATTAATCAACTTGATATACATCATTGTGAAACTGGTACCACAACAAGTTCTATTTTGCAAAGTAGACAACATGCAATCCCTTAGCATCTCACATGCATTATCAAATAGAAAAACCATACGATCATCAATGCAAGTATTAACGTCCTTATCATGTGCGTGTATCTTATCATGAAAGGATTGTCTCAATTTATCCACCATAGACACAAATTTTATTTGATAAAAGGTATTCCCATAAAATGAATATTTTCTTGACATTACTAAGTTAAAGAACTCCCATGCAAAAGGGTAAAAACAATGTGCTTTGTGATCCAAACATGTGCCCTTACATCCATGAAGAAAAGAACATCGAGTGATAGTGTGATCAAACTCCAAACATAAGGGGAAAAATGGTTCATACATATATCTACAAATAGTCATGACTTTTGAGAGATCATGCATAAGTGTATCTCATGGTTTCATGCAATGGTCAAACAATTTAGGAAGCATACATGTGTATTCCATTCCTAAGGTGTATCATTCATATGCGCTTTATCAACCATAAAAGATTTCTCAAACATAACTAGTTTTCAATATAATTCATTTCCATCCCCTTCCATCCCCTTCGATACCCTCATAAAAAGAAGTAAGTGTGTTCAATACATTCCCAAAACAAAGGCAACTACATAGTCCTTTACATGCTTTCATGGAATGAAATAGACATTGAGCTACCCCATGATCTAGGGCTAGGGCCTCACAAAATGTGCATGGGAAATCTTTCACAAATACTATTATGAAATCATGCTTTCCTCATAAAATCATTAGGATATAGATAGCTATGCATATGTATACTTGGAGCAATTGCAGAGGATGTATGGTATGCCAACACAAAATTTAATAGATTCTCTCTCTCTCTCTCTTTCTTTCTCTCTCTTTCTTTCTCTCTCTTTCTCTCTTACACACACACACACACACACACAGAATGTGTGTTCTCCTGGTGGACTCTCCATCTCTCCCATGATAATAGATAGTTGCAGCCTTTCGATAGGCATTTTGGATGATGGGGTCTACACCTGCAATCAAACCCCATGAGTGTTAAAAGTCAAGCTTCAAGCTACAAATTCATGGGGAATCTTTTATGGACATGTGGAGCAATCAAAGGAAGCCAAAAGCCACGAGATTCCATCAAGAAAAGTCACTCAACCACTCCCCAATTCATCTCAACTAAGTCCTCCAAGTTAGGAGGCTGATTGTATCCCGACTTCTTTTGGGCCATCTTCTTGGAGTTTTAGCTCATGTAAAGTGAGCACTAAGTGCTGGAGTTGTGATAAGCAAGCCCCTTGCTTAAGCTAGCCCCTTGCTTGCTTGTTTGTTTTCTTTTAGTAGGCATATCTATGTGTGTGCGCAGGCAGTGTTGCAACTCTCTACCCCTGAGTTGTTAGCATTGGTTCTCCCTCATATTGTATCCATTTGATGTAATTCTTGTCTCATTGGATAGCTATTAGAGTCTATGTTATGCTCACAAATTCTCTGGAGCATTCTCTGAGTAATCTGAGAGCAACATTCATTTTAGTGAAGTTGTGTGATTGATATCTCTCTCTGTGTGTAGGCTCTGTTGGAAATATTTTGCTCTCTGTTGTAAGGGCTGGTTCTCCTTCTCTATTTATCCATTTGCTATGATTTTGGTGTCATTGGGTAGCTACTAGAGTGCTCTAAATTTGACCCAAGTTGGAGATTCATTCTCTGTATAATCTCGGAGAAAAGCTTGCTGGAGTGAAGTGAGTTCTCTGCTTGACTAGCAGTTGTGAGCATTCAACTAGCTCATGTTGTAGACATGGTTTCTCTTTGTGTAAGCATCCATTTGAAGTAAAATTTGTCTTGTTGGAAAGCTCTTGGTGTCTACTACAGGTCTACAAAAGCTCACTAGAGTTCTCTGCATAAGCTCTGAGTAAAAGCACTTTTGGTGTGCAGACATCAAAGAAGGATACCTATGGAGGTCATTCGCGCTTCATTGTTGCTTAGGGGTTGAGATACTTCCCCCATCAGTGGTATCAGAGCATTTGGGCATCTTGGAGGCATCACATACAAGCAAGAAGACCTCTTGGAGTTGGTGGTTGAAGATTTGCATCAACAAAAGCTTCTTGGAGGTAGCTCATATCAAGGGGGAACTATTCTACTCAAAGTTTCAAGAGCACAAGGTGTCCATCTAAGGAAAGCTTTGGATTGAGGTAACCTCAGAGCCTCATTTTCATTTTACACACATTGGAGCATTAGCCAAGGGCTAGGTCAAGTATCAAAGACTAGATATGGGAGGCTTCAACACTCAAATTGAAAAGCTAGACAAAGGGAACTATCAACCATGGAGATTTAGGGTCTCCAACTATCTTATGGGCAAGGGCCTTTGGGGGTTGATTAGTGGAAGTGAACCAAGACCTAGGTTGGATGAGAATCCAACCAATGACCAGAGAAGGGCCTTTAGGGAATGAAATGAAAGAGACAAGAGGGTTATCTTTATCCTTTCCCAACACATTAGCAATAGCATGATCGGCACTATCCAAGACTTGGATTCAAGCATGAAGGTATGGGAGACACTTGAAAGGCTTTATTCAACAAGCACCAAAGCAAGGAAGATCCAACTCAAGAATGAGCTCAACAACCTTAGGAAGAGCTCAGGGAGTAGCATAAATGACTACATACTTAAGGTCAAGGAGTTATCAGATGCATTGGGATCCATTGGAAGCCACGTAGACGATGACGATCTTGTGGCTTATACTCTCAATGGTTTGAGAGATGATGAGAAGTGGAAACCCTTTACCACTTCAGTATATGTAAGGGATAATCTTCCCGATTTTGAGCAATCGGTTGCTCTCATGGTCACCGAAGAAATGAACATAGGTGGAAGTTCAACTAGAAGCAAGGATGCACAAGTTTTCTATGCAGGTAATCAAAGGGGCAAAGGAAGACGAGGACAAGGAAGGGGCAAAGGAAGGTTTGGAGGAAGGCAAGGCCACTCAAGCAATCAAGGACATGACCAAGGCACCTCATCACAAAGAGGGAGAGGAAGAACAAGAGGAAGAGGAGGATGACATCAACAAAATAGGAATGAAGATGGCGAAGGATGTTACATATGTGGCAAGTTTGGCCACTATGCTAGAGACTGCTACCAAGGAGGAAACCAAAGGAGCTATAATCAAGGTTCTTCATAGAGAGGCCAAGGTAATTATGCTTCTACAAGTTCAGAAAATGACAATCTCTTGATGATGCACATGAATGGGAATTCAAGCAAAGTAGATAACACTTGGTATATTGATAGTGGATGTAGCAACCATATGAGTTGCAATTCTTCTTGGTTTACTAATCTACATGTTCCCAAAGGTAAAGGACATGTAGAAACAGGTGATGATACAGCCCATGAGATCTCCCATGTTGGAGATGTAGCTTTGGATGACAAGGAGGAAGGAAGATGTCTCAAGGATGTCTTGCATGTACCTACCATCACAAAGAACTTGGTGTCCGTTGGGCAAATGGTTGAAAGAGGCTATCAAGTAAGGTTCAACAAAGGTGGATGCTTTGTGGAGAACCCTAAGCAAGGTTACAAGGTCATAGCAAGAGGAAAGAAGCAAGGGAGACTCTTCACTTTGGAGGTAAATTCTCATTCCACTCAACATGTCTACTTCACATATGGAAACAAAAGGATTTCGGAGTTGGACTTGTGGCACAAAAGGATAGGTCACATCAACATACAAAGAATGAAGGAAATGCAATTCAAGAGGCTGGTTGAAGGTCTTCCCAACTTCCAAGGACAAGGTATGAAGCAGTTATGTGAATCTTGTCAACTAGGGAAGCAAGCGAGACTTCCATTTAAGAAGAGTGGCTACATAAGCCAACATCCATTGGAGTTGATACATACAGATGTGTGGGGGCCAACCAAAGAGCAATCCATTGGAGGTAACAAGTACTTTGTCACTTTTATAGATGATTGCACAAGGATGATTTGGGTTTATTTCATAAAAAACAAATCAGATGTGTTTACATGTTTCAAAGCATTCAAGGCAATGGTAGAAAAGGAAACAGGTACATATATCAAGAAGCTAAGGTCCGATGGAGGGGGAGAATATTTCTCCAATGAGTTTTCTGATTTTTTAATGGATCAAGGCATCAAGAGGCAAGTAACATGTAGGTACACACCCCAAAAAAATGGAGTAGCAGAGAGAAAGAATAGATACATTGCCGAGATCGCTAGAGCAATGCTTAATGAGATGAATGTACCTAACATGTTTTGGAGTGATGCAGCAAATACCGCCGTGTATCTTATGAATAGGTCTCCTACCTCAGGGATCCATGGCTTGAAACCATATCAAGCCTATTATGGTAAGAAACCTGATCTTTCCCACTTGAAGATATTTGGATGTACTTGTTATGTACATGTGCCAAGTGAATCGAGGCACAAGCTACAACCGAAGGCAGAAAAGTGTGTGTTTCTAGGATATTCAAATGATCATAAAGGTTACAGGTGCTTCAACCCAAACACAAAGGACTTGAGGATATCAAGGGATGTAGCATTTGATGAGCTACTCCCTTGGTATAAGAAGTATGATTGTATGCAGGACTATGAAGAAGAAAAGCATGGACATGATGAAGAACAAATCGACCTAGAGCTAAGCGGCCCAAGGTGTTCCATCAATGAAGATAGTTCAAGCATGAACTCACCATGGAGGGGGAGATCTTCATCAAGCTATGAAGCACAATCAATCAACAAAGGCAAAGCAACATTGGTGGAGTTGGATGAAGAAGATAATGAAGTTGAAGATGATGAATGACACATGATGGAGAAAGAAGCCACGTCAAAGAAACAGATCAAGTTCCCAAGGCAAAGGAGGTTTATTCCTCCAAAAGGTGAAGAAAGGAAGTCTTCTAGAGTTAAGTATCCAACTCAAAGGTTTACTTATGATTCATACATGGCAACACATTATGCATCTATGAACAAAGTAGTAGAAGATCATGAGCCCGATTGCTATGAAGATGCAAGCAGGTACACCGAATGGAAAGAGGCAATGCAAGAAGAGATCGACGCACTTGAGGAAAATCAAACATGGACTCTAGTGCCCAAGAAGGAGAACATGAAGGTAAAATAATACATATACACATAATACATATACACATACACACATATATACACATCCATACACACATACACACATACACACATACATACATACATACATACATACATACATACACACACACACACACACACACATATATATATATATATATATATATATATATATATATATATATATATATATATATATATATATATATATATATATATATATATATATATATATATATATATATATATATATATATATATATATATATATACAGAGAGAGAGAGGGAGAGAGATGCATACACACATACACACATGTGACATATACATACATACATATGCATGTTTTAGGGTTAGGGTTTTAGGATTAGGGTTTTTGGCTTTTACATATATACACACATGCATACACACATATACATATATAAACACATAATACATATATATACACATGCATACACACATATACATGTTTTAGGTCTAGGTCTTCAGGATTAGGGTTTTAGGTTTTTTACATAGATACACATATGCATACACACACATACACATATATATATTCACGAACAATTATATATACACAAGAATATACACATACACATGTTCTACGTCTAGGTCTTTAAGATTAAGGTTTTAGGGTTTTTACACATGCATACAAATGTTTACACATATACAAATATACGCACATAATAGATATACACATACACATGTATATACATATGCATACACACATATACATGTGTTCTAGTTGTTGTTTCTAAATATCATGTCAATGTGTCTCATTTCTTTGTACATGGTTCATGATTCATTTCGCTCATGTCTTTTGTATTTGAGAGTATGTCTTGCTTTATCAAATCATGTTTTTGTTGCCTATCATACATCCCACATGTAGTTGGGTTTTTCTTGGGCAGAATGTATTGTCTTTTGCTACACAATAGCATGGGAATGTTGATGTAGCAAGATACAACACACTGCCCAAATTTTTTTTTGTAGATATAGTCGTTGATATAGGCGACGGTATAAGCGTCAGTATCCCCAAGCACATACCGATGCTTTTACCGACCATTTTGCCCAAGGGCATACCATGGCTTATACCTTTGCTTATACCGTCGCTTATACCTACGCTTATACCGACGCTCATACCGATGCTCATACCGACGCTTATACCGACGCTCATATCGATCTTATACCGGCGCTTTGGTTTCGATGCCTACACCGACCCTTACACCGACATCAGGGCAAAATCGCACCCGTTCATTTTCCTCGATAGAAGCCTCGGTATACGGCCGATCTGTTGTAGTGCAAGAAATTTCCACAGTGTGGGCGAAAGCCTTTGCCAACTATAAAATGAATCGGCTAAGTGTTGGAGAAACGTGGTGGAATGGATTCGACAAATTCTGATTAGGACTCATAAGGCTATAATAGATATCCGAAAAAAAAGAAGAGAAACGGTCTACCGGAGGCTCTCATGTCTTGAAGAAGAAGTGAACAAAGGTAACTTGCAAAGCCAAAAGGGTCTTTTGAAAAATCAGGGGAAGACAGATTTGAGGAGGAGGTTCAAAGGAAAAATCTTCAGATATTCTTCAAAGATTGGTGGGCAAGGAAGGTTGACAAACCATTGAGAGAGATGTGTAACATCCTAAAAAAGAAACAAGCTAGGGAATCTATCCCCTTCTTAGTCGATAACAATGGGATCGAATGTAGCACAGAAGTTGAGAACAGATCTATCATCGTTGAGCACTTTACCCATCTTCTCAGGGTCTCGACTCCTCTTTCCCCGCATAGGTGTGACTCCATCGCAACCATCTCTAGGGTTTCTCAATCTAGAATCCCACAGAACATTAATTCTCTGCTGGATGCTAACATTTACGAGAACGAAATTATCGAGGTTATTGATGCTCTTCCCAATGGGAAAAGTCTAGGGCTTGATGGCCTCACCAATGAGTTTTTCAAGTCCTTCAAGCATGAGGTGGCCACCCCACTGTGTCTGGTGTGGCAAGAGGCTCTCTCCTTTGGCGCCCTCCCTGAGTGTCTTAATAATGGTGTCATCAAGTTAATTCACAAAAGGGGAGATAAGAAGAAAATTGAAAACTGGCGATCGATTACCATGCTCCAAACTAGATACAAGATAATTGCCAAAGTTATCACCAACAGAATCTCTTGTCATTTAAATTCATGGCTTTGTGAGGTCCAGAACGGTTTTATCAAAGGTAGATCTATACTCGAAGCAATTGTCAATATTTGGGAAGGCCTTTCATTTGCTGAGGATTCTACACAAGATCTGGTATTCATTAAGATCGACTTCAGCAAAGCATATGATAGATTGCAGCCAAAAGTTCACTTAGATGGTTTCCACTCTTCTTGGAAACACTTCAACTAGAATAAATATCCAACGGTAAGCTCTCTGAGCCCATATGTTTAAAAAGATCTTTCAGGCAAGGTTGCCCTCTCGCTCCGCTACTCTTCGCTATCGCCTCGAATGGCCTCAGTTGCCTATTAAAGCATCACATGGACTCTGACAATCTTAAGGGTCTTTCCCTACCTCTAAATCACATTCAAATGATTGCTAGACTCTTTGCCGATGACATGAATGCCTTTGTACATAATGACATGAACAGCATTGAGGTGTTCTAGAGTTGCCTCGACACCTTTTGTGTGGCGTCAGGTTCAAAAATCAACCATGCTAAAACCGCTTTCAGAGCAATCTGTGGACCTCCACCCTAATTGTTGTTAGATCAAGGGTGTCAAGTTATCCCTAGAGGTGAAGTCTTCCATCTCCTCGGCATTCCGATGGGCTTCAACATCACAATGGACCAATGATGGAACTGGGTGCTAGCTAAGCTAGATAGCAAACTAAATCATTGGAAAGGTATGCAAGTCAACCTGGCAAGGTGTGCTATGGTTTGTTGTGGTTTTACTCGGCTCTGCCTGATACCACTTCTTGTCGACGCGACGAAGGCTGAACCTTATTAAGCCTGCGGAATTCGCCACGCCCAAGAAGAACTAAGCTAGAGTGATTTAGAACACCTCTGTAATCAATCAATAGCTTAGCAAAGGTTCGGACGCTCAACGTATAAGACTGCGCTCTAAATTCACTGAAAAATTTCACTGAAACTTCAGCAGACTATCACTGGACTGACACCGTGATCGTACTGGAATTGTACCGGAATGAACTTCAATTCTGATTATAATTACTTCAAGTGAATGTTTATGAAGTAAGGGAGTGATGCGTGAACTTCCTTAACTTACTGAACTCTTCCTGAAGTTTAAGAAAAAACTCCACTAGTTCAGAAAACCTCTTTCCGGTCAGGCTTTGTACTGTGTGTAGATATCTTTTCCACCGGAAACCTTAATCAACTGAAAGTAGATATGTCTAGCTACAGAATGAGCTATCTCTCATACAAAACTTCGCATTATTCTGCGAGATCTACTTCGTTCTTCTACCGGAAATTACTCGTTTACTGAGAAACTGTAACTGACCAGAAATACGTTTACCGTGAAAACTTTAACTGTTAACTATTTTAACCGTAGTATGACAATACTTTGATTTCTTCACATACGAACAGTGCATGCAAATTTCCACATGAACATGTGTTTTCTATTAGAGAAGATGTGTAAAAATAGGCTTGGCCTCTTCTTGCTCAAGCTACAGAAACTCTCTTACAGTGAGTAGTTCCTTCCTACCATCTCTCTCAGATGAATACCCGACATTTCAGGTTTCTGTTATTCATCTTTACGTACGCAATCTCTGGCGTCTTTTTCTACATACGCGATCTCTGGCGTCTTCTTCTAACCATAACTAAAAACTCTCTCTATCTCTCCCTCTTCTCTCCTTTCTTCTTCTATTTGTGCTCTTATTTATACTGCGCATTCTTCTCACGCACGTTCTTGTTCGCACTTCCCTTCTATTATTCCTATGCACGTTCTCTCTATGTACAGTTTGATTCGGTGTAACGAACTCTGATCCTGGAAGATTCTATACTATACATAACGGTCGTGGATTTGTCCCTCCACTAAGGCTTTTTGATTTTCTTGATTCTGCTCCTCTTTTCTTTTTCCTTTTATGCCTGTCTGTTTGTCAAATTCGTGAGTGTTTCTTCAACAGCTCCCCCTCAATCACTAATTTAACATCTTTCGGTCTTTCATATATCTTTCTTTCTTTTATACCTGCCATCTCTTTGAATCTGTTTGTCTTCGTTCCATCCAAGCTCTTTGTCAAAATGTCTGCAATCTGATCTTTTGTCGGAGTGTATACTATTTCTATATCTTTCTCCATTACCTTTTCTCTTAGGAAATGATACTGAATCTCTATGTGCTTTGTTCTTGCATGAAATACTGGGTTTGCTGCAAGATACAACGAGCTCATATTATCTCCATGTATGATAGGTATACCTTGATCAATACCCATGCTTTTGAACAAAGTCTGCATCCATATTATGTCTTTAGCTGCTTCTATGAGTCCTTTGTATTCGGCTTCTGTTGACGATAACGCTACTATGTGTTGCTTCTTTGAACACCAGCTTACCAGCTTATCTCCTAGGTATATCATATACCCGTGCGTTGATCTTCTGTCATCTTGACTTCCAGCCCAGTCTGAGTCACTGTATGCTTTTAGCTTTATATCTGACGTAAAAGGATAATATAATCCTTCTTTTATAGTTCTTTTGATGTATCTAAGAACTCTTTGTCCTGCAACCCAATGTTGATCTGTCGGACAATGCATGAATTGTGAGAGAACTCCCACTGCATAACTAAGATCTCGTCTCGTTAGCGTAGCATAAATTAAACTTCCTACTAATGACTGATATCTCTTCATATCTTTAAACTCTGCACCACTGTATCTACTGAGCTTATGATTTACTTCAAGTGGTGTTGAAGCTTCTCTGCAATTCTCCATATTAAACTTCTTCAGTAAGTTTAGGAGATACCTTTCTTGTGAAACATATACACCATGATCTGTGTATGTGATTTCCATTCCTAAGAAATATGATAACTTCCGTAGGTCACTGATCTTAAACTCTCTTTCGAGTAGTTTCTTTACTTCTGTAATCCCTTCATCTGAGGTTCTTGTGATTATTAAGTCGTCTACATAAATACAAATGTAGATCATACCTTCTTCTGTTCTCTTTATGAGTAGACTTGCGTCTGCCTTTGAACTTTGATATCCAAGTTCATTCAGATATTTCACAAGTCTGTAATTCCAAGCTCTTAGAGCTTGCTTCAATCCATAAAGTGCTTTTCTTAATTTGCAAACAAAGTTTGGGTATCTGGAACTTTCGAACCCTTCAGGTTGTTCCATGTAGACTTCATTAGAAATGTATCCATTCAGAAATGCATTCTTTATATCTAGCTGACTTAGCTTCCATCCTTTCGATGCAGCTACAACAATTACTGTCCTTATGGTTGACATTCTTGCCACCGCACTAAACGTCTCATCATAATCTATGCCATGCGTCTGGGCATAGCCTTTGACCACCAGCCTCGCTTTGTATCTGGCTATCCTTCCATCTACAAATTTCTTTATTTTGAAAACCCATTTATTTCCGATTACTTTCTTACCATTTGGTTTCGGAACAAGTTCCCATGTCTTGTTCTCCTCCAGTGCACTGATTTCTTCTTTCATTGCTTCTTGCCTTTAGCTTCATCATAGCTCTGTGGTTCATCATCTTTGACCATATATGCATAATCTTTCTGAGTTATGTATGAGATATCATAAGAATACCTTTCTGGTTGTCTTCTAGTCCTGCTTGACCTTCTTGGTTCTTCATAAGTGTCTGAATACACTTCTTCATCTTCATTTCTCATACCTGATCCGATCCTGGACGTACTTGCCTGCATATGATCTTCATCTCTGTTCACCTGCACAATTGATTTTCCTTTCTCTTTCCTTCTTACCTCTTCTTCAATTTCTTCAGTCGCATGACTTTGATCTGCATACCAGCTTTTCTGTTCATCAAAAGTAACATCTCTAGAAACAATAAACTGTTTCGTTAGAGGATTCCATAACCTATAACCCATCTGTTTTTCATCATATCCGACGAACACATATTTCTCTGCTTTCGGTTCAAGATTATGTCTCAGTTGTGATGGTACATAAGCATACGCTACTGATCCAAACACTTTGCAATGATCAAGTGTTGTCTTCTTTCCCCACCAAGCTTCATAAGGGGTCATTCCTTCTAATGATGTACATGGTAATCTGTTTACCAAGTATGTAGCTGTGTTTACAGCTTCAGCCCAAAGATAATTTGGACAATCTTTTTCGTGTAGCATAGCTCGTGCAAATTCAACTAGAACTCGGTTCCTTCTTTTTGCTACTCCATTTTGTTGTGGTGTATATCTGCAGGTTATTTTTCTCTTAATACCTGCATTCCAAAGATAGTCATTGAATTCTCGGGAGAAGTATTCTCCCCCTCCATCAGACCTCAGTCTTTTAAGTTTTCATCTCGTAAGTCTTTCAGCATATGCATGAAAATGCCTGAAAGCTCCAAACACTTCTGTTTTCTCTTTCAAAACATAAAGAGTTATCCACCTTGTTGCATCATCAATGAATAAGACATAGTACCTCGATCTGCTGATTGATCCTTCTTTCGTTGGCCCCCATACATCTGTATGAATAAGTTCGAGTACTCCATCATGTTAGAATCCTTTCTTCTGGAAAGGTAACCTGTGGGCTTTTCCCATCTGACATGCTTCACATTTATGAATCATATGTTGGTTCTGTACATTCGGTAATCCCAATACTGACTAGTTCACTATCATAGCTTTAAAACCTTTTTCATTGAAATGACCCAATCTCTTATGCCATAGATCAAGTTCTTTAATTATCTTTTCTCCATGTTTGAGCAATGCTTGGCCAATGTTCCCTTGTACTCTTAAAGTAAAGAGTCTTCCTTCTTTCTTTCTAGAAACGATCTGATTATATCCATTCTCGAGATCTTCTACAAATACTCCTTTGTTTATAAATCTGACCTGAAAACCTTTTTAAACTATCTGTCCCACACTGATCAAATTTTTCGGTATTGTTGGAACATACAAAACATTGGTTAGCAAATCTGCTCCACTCTTGCATTTCACCTTTCCAATTGAATGTACGCTATGTCTCGTATTGTCACCTGTTTGAACAGTGTGACTAGAACTACCTTTTTCTAGTTCTGACATCAGTTCTATATTTCCTGACAAGTGATTAGAACATCCAGAATCAATGTAAAATACCTTTAGCTCTTCATTTTTTGATGTGCTGATAGAGTTCATCATCAACGATGTATGACTTTCATTCTGCGTGTCATTTGCATAGTTGTTGTAGGTGGTGTTGCAGGATTGATTCTGTCCCCAACTTCTCGCTCCACCTCTACCATAACCTCCTCTTTGGCCTTGTCTGCCTCTTTGATATCTTCCGCTTCTGCCTCTGCTATTACTGTTTTGATTTTGATTTGATCCTTGTTGATTGTGCCAGCAATCATGAGCCAGATGATTACTTAATCCACAAATCTAGCAAGCCTTCTTGTTGGTATTCTGGCTACTTCTTCCTCTTCCAAAACCTCTTGCTCTTCCTCTCCTAGTGCCTTTACCTCTTGCGTAATAGGCCTGAGAGCTCGACTCTTCTTCGTCTTTTGGTTTACCTTTGTCTTTCTTCTTGTTCTTCATGTACATCGCTGAACTTTGTCCTTTGTCTCCATCTCCTTTCAGATCTTGCTCATATGTGAGCATCAAACCAAGCAACTGATTTAAATCTGGTACAAAATGATTTAAAGAAAGTTCAGTTGAAAGTACGAAAGGTTTGTTACCGTTAGTGTCCATGTGAAAGGCCAAATGGCCACCGGACACTTCTTTGTATATGTTCTTTAATAAAACATATAGTGGCCTGGTCAGTCACAGACTGTAAGTTCGACCGCATTTGTAAGACCTAAGAAGTCTGTCTTCGTGCTCCCTGTGTACTGCGTTTTCTGCGTATTCTACAACATCTGTGCGGAGTACTGTGTGTGGCGACAGGAGCTCGGTTTTCTACTTTGAGCATATCGTCGTGGAGCTCTCGAGAAGGAGAGTCTAGTGTGGTGCACGTCATCCAAATACTTCACTAGTATCAGAGCAGTTCGAGGCAAGGAAAAGGTTTGTTCCTTTTGTGCGAGCGAAGCGAGCACCGCCCCCCCCCCCCCCCCATGTTTTCTCCAAGGCGGCGACTAAGGCGGCGACCAAGGCATAGACCTTGGCATACCTTGTCATCCGAGTCACCGAAGTCACCGTTGGCGCCGTTGGCTGCACGTGAGGGAGGATCTCAACGATCAAGGAATATAGAGGTTCCCGGTACTTCCCGGGAGGTCACCCATCCCAGTACTGTTCCCCCCAGAGCTCGCTTAACCGCGGCAATCTCTTGCCACTAAGCTACACTCTTGTGGTGTTTGAAGAAGGGGAAAGACTAAGGTTGGCATTACCTTGAACAAGTTTTGGTCCCTCAAAGCTTCATTTTTGCTTTTAAAGCCTATTTCTGAAGCAATTTTGGGGTGTTTTTGGAGCCATTTTGGAGTACTTTCGCACGTAGTTCTCTTCACACAGGTCCAAGAACATCAAGAAGAGTGTTCCTTGTACTTCTCAGACAATAAATATCAACCTTTGGGGCTGTATTTTCAGCCACACTCGTAAAACTACAGGTTTCTCGAGGGGTTTTCAGTTTTGGTGGGAGCAGTCGCTGCAAATTTATGCAGGTTTTTAAAGCCTAAAACATCAGAGTTGACAGACACTTGCAGGTGTTATTGGCTAGTTTTTTGGGCTGTGTATTCAGCCTTTCAGTGTCATTTTACTGCATATATTGAGCACATACACACCATGTACGCTTCTGTGGATACCGCTTATGTACGTCCATGTGGGCATTGATATAGCGGTTACGTTCTTTGCATAAAGCCTTTTACGTTTGATAAAGAGGGTCGTGGTGAGGTTTTCTTAACTGGGAGACACCCAGATGTCGGGGTCTCTTCGGTGATGCAGGTGGAAGACTTACCCAGCCTCGCCATAGGAGATGTATGATAGTTGTTCATAGGTGCTCGATAAGCCTAGTTGGCTTCTATTGGGTAACTGATTATATGCAGTGGAGTCAGTGATTCACTATGCAGGTAGACATGTTAGTACTTGCAGTTTTATGATACTTTGACACTGGTCATATGCTAATTTTGCAGAGGATACTCTGGCAAAATTTTTCCAGATTTCTGGTTTAGTCAACTATATAGTGGTCGATTTACTCCTTGATACACTTATTTGTTGGTGTTTGGACTCTTCTAGCTCCATTATCATTCTATTCAGTTCTCTACGATCATGGCATCAGAGGTCTCAGGCACATCCGGTGGATCAGGGTCTAGTGCTAGCGTTCCGAGGAGGAGCTATAACTTGCAGGGCAAAGACCATTTTGAGATCCGAAAATTTGATGGCACAAACTTTGCTCTATGGAAGAATCAGATTAAAGATGTGCTGATTCAAAGAAGGCAATGGAAGCCAGTAAATGGGATTTCAAAGAAGCCTGCTGACATGGATGAAGATGATTGGGATGAGTTAGATGAAATGGCCAGGTCTACCATTCGCTTGCACCTAGCAGATAATGTTTACTTTACAGTATTAGACTGTGAAAGTGCAGAGGAGCTTTGGAAGAAGTTATGCAATACATATGAAAAAGAGACGGCATCAAATAAAGTATATCTGATGAGAAAATTATACGACCTTCGTATGAAGGACACAGATAGTGTTGCTGCTCATCTAAATGAGTTTGATGCCATATTCTCCCAGTTACAGGCTCAGAAAATGGATATGGACAATGAAATGAAAGCAGTATTGCTGTTATGCACCCTGCCATCATCATGGGATACATTTTGCACAGCTATTAGCAATAGTGCACCAGGTGGTAAACTCGTCTATGATGACATATGTGGAGCACTCTTGAGTGAGGAGATTCGTAGAAAATCTATGGTTGGCACTCAGAGTGGAGATGCATATAATGTTCGTGATTCTTACCAAGGAAAGAATCAACAACGTGGCAGGAGCAAGAACAAGGAAAAGAATGGTCAACGGAATAAGAGCAGAAGTAAATCAAGGAAGAGGGATATTGAATGCCATTATTGTCATAAGAAAGGACACATGAAGAAAGACTGTTATGCATTAAAGAATGCTAAAGGTAAAGGACAGAATGTTGATGGGCATGTTAAACAGTTACCTGCACCATCTACTTCGACTGTGAAGATTGAAGAAATTAATGCTATTTCTGATGATGCTGATGTGTTGACACTTGATAGTACTGTGCCATCTGAGGCACTTATGGCTGATTCTCTTTCCCACACCTGGCTGCTAGATTCTGGTGCTTCTTTCCATGTGACACCACATAGAGAATGGTTCTCTAATTATGCAGCAAAGTCTCTTGGTACCGTGAGACTTGGTGACTCTTACCAGTGTGATGTTGTGGGGATTGGAGATGTGGTTGTGCAGTTCATTGACGGTTCAAAATTTACTATGCATAATGTACGCCATGTACCTCAGTTATCACGCAGTTTGATGTCAGTTGGTCAACTTGATGACCTTGGTTACAAGGTGGTCTTCTATGCTCAGTCCTTTCGTATATCAAAGGGCAATATGGTTATTGCAAAAGGAAGGAAAGTTGGCTCACTTTACCCTTTATTTATCACAGAAAGAACACTTGTTAGCTGTTACTGAACAACCTATGGCTTGTATTTGGCATGGTCGTTTGGGCCATATATCTCGTAGTGGAATGGAAAATCTTTCTCGTTCTGGCTACTTACCTGTGTTATCTTTCTCTGATTTTTCATTTTGTGAGCATTGTCAATATGGAAAGCAAACCAGAAATGTGCATAAAACACACATTGACTCTTCAATTCAGCCTTTAGATCTTGTTCATACAGATGTGTGTGGTCCTATGCCCACTAGGTCCTTAGGTGGTTCTCTTTACTTTGTTACTTTCATAGATGATGCTACTAGAAAAGTCTGGGTATATCCTATCAAATCGAAGGATGATGTATTCCCTACTTTCAGAAAATGGCTTGCTTCAGTTGAGACTGAAAAAGGAACTAAGCTTAAGGCTTTACGTTCAGATAATGGGGTGAGTATACCTCACATGAATTCAGCCTTTTCTGTCAGTGTAGAGGGATTCGTAGAGAGTTTACAGCTCCTTATACCCCAGTACAGAATGGTGTAGCTGAGAGGATGAATAGAACTATTCAAGATAGAGTAGTCTCTATGTTGCATCATGCAAACCTCTCACAAGGTTTTTGGGCAGAAGCAGTATTGACTGCAGTTCATGTGATTAACCTTTCACCTAGTACTGCCAAAGGTCTGAAAGTGGCACAAGAGTTATGGACAGGGAAACCACCATATTATGATCATCTTCGAGTTTTTGGGTGTGAAGCATATGTTCATATACCCAAGAATCTTAGACAGAAGTTGGACCATAAGTCAAAGAAATGCATTTTTCTTGGATATGGTCGAGAAGGACAATTTGGATATCGCTTATGGGATCCTGAAACACGGTCAGTGATCAGAAGTAGTGATGTCATTTTTAATGAGTCTAAGATGCATAAACAGCCGATTAAGGAGGTTGAAGTGAGAAGAGTGGTGTTTGAGGATACTAGTCCTCCGGTTAGCATGCATAAAAATGCTGCACATAGGGATGTTCAAGAGAATGTCCATTTAGATCAGTCTGCACATGTTCCTGTTGAGCAACCATTGAGACGTTCTACACGTGTCTCATACCCACCTGATAGATATGTTCCAGGTTTAGATTTTGTTATGCTAACAGATGCCGGTGAGCCCTCTTGCTACAAAGAGGCTATGCAGACAGAGGATCATGTCAAGTGGGAGCGTGCCATGAAGAGTGAGTTGGATTCTATTCACAAGAATGGTACTTGGGACTTAGTACCTTTGCCAAAGGGAAGGAAAGCTTTACCATGTAAATGGGTATATAAGCTGAAATTCACATCAGATAGTGCTTCTCCAAAATATAAAGCACGACTTGTTGCAAAGGGTTTTAAGCAACAACATGGTGTTGATTTTGAGGAAATCTTCTCCCCAGTGGTCAAGATGACTACTTTGCGCATGTTGCTTGGATTCGTTGCAATGGAGGACTTAGAGCTAGTCCAAATGGATGTGAAAACAGCTTTCTTGCATGGAGATCTTACAAATGAGATCTATATGGAACAACCAGAGGGTTATGTAGTTCCTGGCAAGGAAAGTCTAGTTTGTAAGCTCAAGAAGAGCTTGTATGGACTTAAACAGTCTCCTAGACAATGGTACCAAAAGTTTGATGCTTTTATGAAGTCCCAAGGCTATTCTCGGAGCAATGAGGATCATTGTCTCTACACAAAGAGATGTTCTGATGGCAGCTTGATATGCTTGATACTTTACGTCGATGATATGTTGATTGCTGGGAAGTCCTCTTATGATTTGTCAATTCTCAAAAAGAAGTTGAGTCAGACATTTGATATGAAGGATTTGGGGGATGCCAAACATATTCTTGGCATGCGCATTACTCGTGATAGGAGTAAAAGATGCATATACTTGTCTCAAAGTGAGTACATATCCAAAGTACTTCATCGATTCAATATGCAGGGTGGAAAGGCATTGAGTACACCTTTACCCACATATGTGAAATTGAGCAAGGATGACTGCCCCAAATCAGATGAGGAAAAGGAATTCATGACCAAAATTCCCTATCAGTCTGCTGTTGGTAGTCTCATGTATGCTATGGTAGCTACGAGACCAGACATTGCATTTGCAGTGGGAGTTGTGAGCAGATATATGTCTAATCCTGGCAAGAAACATTGGGAAGCGGTCAAAATGATTTTGAGATATCTGAGTGGCACTAAGGACAAGTGTCTATGCTTAGGTAGAGGGAAAGCATCCATTATTGGTTACACAGATTCTGACTATGCTGGTTGTGTAGACAATCGTAAGTCTACATCAGGGTACATTTTTCATTTTGCTGGAGGTGCTATCTCTTGGAGATCTCGTCTTCAAGAATGTACAGCTGTTTCCACCACAGAAGCAGAGTATGTTGCAGCAAGTGAGGCATGTAAGGAAGCATTGTGGCTTTCTCGTCTTGCTTGTGATATTGGTTTGCCTCAGCATGTACCTCACTTGCTCAGTGATAGTCAGAGTGCCATTGCTTTGGCTAAGAATCCGGTCTATCATGCAAAGACCAAGCACATTGAGGTGAGGTATCACTTCATTAGAGATTGCTTAGCCACTGAGAGCATTATTCTTGAGAAGGTTCACACTCGAGATAATGCTGCAGATGCTTTGACTAAAGCTCTACCACAGGATAGCTTTCGACACTGTTGTCACTTGATGGGGGTTACTTGATTCTTGATCTTACGCAGTCACTTGTATACTGTGTAACATGCCCATCAAGTGGGAGGTATAGTTTGTATACTTACACTCAGGTATTCTTTATCATTCTTTCTTTTTTCTCCCATAGTTACTCTGGCCATATTGGCCTTTAGTGGGAGATTGTTACCGTTAGTGTCCATGTGAAAGGCCAAATGGCCACCGGACACTTCTTTGTATATGTTCTTTAATAAAACATATAGTGGCCTGGTCAGTCACAGACTGTAAGTTCGACCGCATTTGTAAGACCTAAGAAGTCTGTCTTCGTGCTCCCTGTGTACTGCGTTTTCTGCGTATTCTACAACATCTGTGCGGAGTACTGTGTGTGGCGACAGGAGCTCGGTTTTCTACTTTGAGCATATCGTCGTGGAGCTCTCGAGAAGGAGAGTCTAGTGTGGTGCACGGCATCGAAATACTTCAAGGTTTCCACCTTTCATCTCCTCTCAAACCTGTTAGCAGTTGCGCTATCAATCTGTGATCTTCGACATCTTCATTTATGGATCCAAGACTATCTGCTAGATCCTTCATCTTATTAACATAGTCACTAATTCTTTGACTCGACTTCTTTTTGAATGTCATAAATTCGGACCATAAGCTAGCCTTCCTAGCTTTCGTAGTATTTTGGAAATGATCTTCCAATGCACTCCATATGTCCTCTGCTTTCTCCAGACCTCTAATGTGCGGTAGTAGATGGTCTGTTACGGTATTATAGATGTAGGCTCTTGCCGTTGCATCTTTCTTCTGCCACAGCTTCAAGGCTTCTAATTCTTCTTTTTCCGGTTGACTATCATCTTCGAAAGTCGGCTTCTTTTTGTCTCCGGTCACATACATCATTAAGTCCTTACTCATAAGTAAGGCTTCCATGCGCATTACCCATGCAGGATAATTATCTATGTCCAGTTTTTCAATAGTAATGTGGTCTGCCATAATTTTTCTAGTGAGTATGATGTTAAGGGTTTTACCTTTTCACAAACCTTTACTCTTGAGGATGACTTCAGAATACTTCTTGATACCGTTTGCTGTTGATCTCTTCAGCGTTCTCCTTTCCTTGTGAAAGTTTTCCACTTCTCTTGTATCTTCACTTCCGGTTGTTCTTTGCGAACCTTTCTGCTTTTTAGAATCTTTCGGCTCTTGGGTCTATCCTTGGCTCTGATGCCAATTGAGGGTGGATATTCTGGCTCTGATACCACTGTTGTGGTTTTACTCGGCTCTGCCTGATACCACTTCTTGTCGACTCGACGAAGGCTGAACCTTATTAAGCCTGCGGAATTCGCCACGCCCAAGAAGAACTAAGCTAGAGTGATTTAGAACACCTCTGTAATCAATCAATAGCTTACCAAAGTTTCTGACGCTCAACGTATAAGACTGTGCTCTAAATTCACTGAAAAATTTCACCGAAACTCAGCAAACTGTCACTGGACTGACACCGTGATCGTACGGGAATGAACTTCAATTCTGATTATAATTACTTCAAGTGAATGTTTATGAAGTAAGGGAGTGATGCGTGAACTTCCTTAACTTACTGAACTCTTCCTGAAGTTTAAGAAAAAACTCCACTAGTTCAGAAAACCTCTTTCCGGTCAGGCTTTGTACTGTGTGTAGATATCTTTTCCACCGGAAACCTTAATCAATTGAAAGTAGAGATGTCTAGCTACAGAATGAGCTATCTCTCATACAAAACTTCACATTACTCTGCGAGATCTACTTCGTTCTTCTACCGGAAATTACTCGTTTACTGAGAAACTGTAACTGACCAGAAATACGTTTACTGTGAAAACTTTAACTGTTAACTATTTTAATCGTAGTATGACAATACTTCGATTTCTTCACATACGAACAGTGCACACGAATTTCCACATGAACATGTGTTTTCTATTAGAGAAGATGTGTAAAAATAGGCTTGGCCTCTTCTTGCTCAAGCTACAGAAACTCTCCTACAGTGAGTAGTTCCTTCCTACCATCTCTCTCAGATGAATACCCGACATTTCAGGTTTTTGTTATTCATCTTTACATACGCGATCTCTGGCGTCTTCTTCTACATACACGATCTCTGGCGTGTTCTTCTAACCATAACTAAAAACTCTCTCTGTCTCTCCCTCTTCTCTCCTTTCTTCTTCTATTTGTGCTCTTATTTATACTACGCGTTCTTCTCACTCACGTTATTGTTCGCACTTCCCTTCTATTATTCCTATGCACGTTCTCTCTATGTACAGTTTGATTCGGTGTAACGAACTCTGATCCTGGAAGATTCTGTACTGTACATAACGGTCGTGGATTTGTCCCTCCACTAAGGCTTTTTGATTTTCTTGATTCTGCTCCTCTTTTCTTTTTCCTTTTATGCCTGTCTATTTGTCAAATTCGTGAGTGTTTCTTCAACATGGTTGTTAACACATTTATGCTTTCAACGACTATTTACTTTATCTCGTGTTGGAGACCTAAGGAGAAAGAGTTGGCCAAAGTGGAAAGAATCTGCAAAAACTTCCTTTGGACTGGGGACCCCAACAGAAGGGGGATTCCCAAAATCAAATGGGAAACTTGCATTAGCTCGAAAGACTCACTCCTGAGATAAGAGATCTCCACCGTTTAGACATCATTGTATTTATCTCCTCAAAAACAACAAGTTGAAACCCAAATGGGTCCCACATGAGGGAGATGATAGATTTATCTGCCTCATTTGTAATGCCCTCTAGCTTGTGATACTCCTCCCTTGCATTGTGGGATTTGGAAGGTCCCATGGGCACTAGTCCCATTCACTTGTAACTTTTCTTCTTTATTTTAATTAAAGTCCGGAAGAATAGGCTAAGGCCGAACTTCCTTTTATTAAAAACAAAACACCCCTTCAAAAGTTCTTCAATTTGAGCCTTAATTAAGCTAATTTTAGGTGCAACAAGCCAACCATAAGGTGATAAAGATGCTACCCTAACAATACAAATACACATGCAAATGCACATGCACAAACATATCTACATGCGCATGCATCCACATGCACATGCATGTACATATGTACATATAGACGAATATATATGTATTCACACATAAATACGCATACCTACATATATACACAAGCATACATACATACCTACATACATATATACCTACATACATACATGCATACATACATACATACATTTGCTCATACAGAAACAAGCATAGACATACACACATACCCACAATGTGTTTGTACAGACATGCATATATTTATACATGCGTACATACATACATATATGAATGAATGATACACTAAAAATAGTAAATCAAATCTTAAAAATAAAATGTAATAAAATTCATTTGTAAATTTCAAACATACATTTAACTTCAATAAAATAAATTAATTTAATAGAAACTCTAAAATTATGAAAATTATGAACTCACACTACAAAAAAAAACTAAAAACATAATTGATTTGAGAATGTACACACACACACACACACACACACACACACACACACATATATATATATATATATATATATATATATATATATATATATATATATATATATATATATATATATATATATATATATATATATATATATATATATATATATATATATATGTGTGTGTGTGTGTGTGTGTGTGTGTGTGTGTGTATCAATGTATATAATATCAATCATCAGAAGAATCATCTATATCATGAGCATCACTCTCATGTGATGTATCAGAAGAGACATGCCTATGGGGGTTTGTAGCTTCTATTTGGGGATTATTAATATGGCAAGAAGGGTTCATGGAATTGGGATTACTGAAATAGATTCAGTGCATTTCTATTCCTTATTCCAAATAACACAAAAATTATATTACAAAATACAGAGTACAATTTAATCAGAATAGTACAATAGAAACAAATAGTTAGTTGAGCTTCCTCTAAATTCCGAAAGCTTACAAAAATAAATATATTACAATTTTGGGTATCCAAACTGGATGTAGTCTAACACTGGCATGAATGGTGGATTTGAACCCACTGTCGTAGTAACAATTTACAAGTCATCCTCATGATCAAAAGGTGGATTTGGGATACGATTCACATCATATAAAAATTCATCCAAAAGTTTTCTAACTTGGAAACTGGCAGCCTCAACAAATTTTGGAAATATTCTTTCGTACAATCTTTAGAACCGAATTGAGCTTTCCAAGCAGCTTTTATAATCTTTGCTATTGAGAATTCGGAGGAAATCTATTCTAGAAAATTGAGATTTATTGTCAACTTTTCTTCATTCGGCATCAATAAATATTGAAGCTTGGTGTGCTTTCCTACTAAGGATAAATCCTTAGCTTCTACTAACTTTTGTAAATCAATTTGCACTTTTCTTAATTCCATGATTTATTGTTCTTTGTCTGCCAAGATTTGTGCATTGTTGGTAATAACCTGCTTGGCATCGTGCAACTGAAGCTCTAGTTCTGTGATCTTGGCACAAATTGATCTAAATCATATGATCAGACTTAGATTCAATGATTGTTTCCTTTTTGCTCGTCATTTCTCTCTTTACTATTGATCTTCATTGAATTGCTACGACTGACAAAAATTGATCATATGAACTTTCCATTTCAGTAAAGAGAACTTTGGCCATTGCTAAACTAAGGTCCAACCTTTGTTTTAATGAAGACCGAAACTTTTACCCATTATTTTTATGAACCATTGGATTGCATTCATGGGTTTCCATGTAACCACATTTGCATTATATTCTATATCTCCCCTCTCATTGTCACTGAAACATCCATAAGTGCTTTATGAAGTCCTTTATGTGATGGAAATGCCTTCAAAGTTTTGGGCAAGCCCATCAATTATACACTTGCATTCTTGTGGTCGCTTCATGTGTCAAGTTTAATTCACCTCTCTCTTCTTTCTCTATTTCTTGTATTATGCTACTTCATGGAAGCATGTGAAATTTTCCTTTTCACGCATGCCTTTCCTGTCAACCCCTCTCTTAGAATGACACATTTAATTCATTTAGTGGATCTTATCATAAATCCAAGAAGTTATTAATAGTGACTTCAAGACATATAGTGCGTCCCCCTTTATCTATTAATAAGAAATGGGCTTTGTCTCTTTACAATGTTTGAAGATGTTTGAAGGATACCATTGCATGCATCATATAATATGGAACATCAATTAGCAAAGCTTAAAACACGTTTTTCTTGGTGAGCAACACAAGACGTGAAAAGCAATTAAATCCAAATGCTTCAATCCTGATCGAACATAATTGAGGTCATAGAAGGGCTTAAAAAATTAAACTTCCATCTAAAAGAACTGAAGTCATAAGGACTTTTCTTACAGTAAAAGATGAATAGGCATGCACATCCGTATAAGTACTAATAGTCAAAGAGAAAGATGAATTGAATTCATGTAATTCATAATGAAACTTAGTAGCATGAATTGAGAGCACCTGTCATTGCTGCTTATCTACTGGCTATGAGATCTTCTGATTTTATCTCTACCCAGAAATACCAATTACTTCATATATGCATAGCAAACTCCAACTATAATCTTTGCTTTTTCTTTGTCTTTGGAAGTTTTTTTTAATATAAAGGAAGTTTGACCTTATCCTACTCTCCCGAACTTGTATTAAATAAAAAGAAAAGAAAAGTACAAGTGACGGAGACTAGTGCCTACGGGACCCCCCAAGTCCCACAGAGCAGGGGGAGACCTTACTGAGTTTAGATGGCATTACAAAGAGCGGGGCCCACTTGAGTTTAAGCTTGTTAATCAGAAGCAGCACTTTATGATGCCTTAAAGTGGGGGGCAGACTTCTTATAGTTGGCTATTCCTTTAGCGATGAGGAACATTGATTTCTCAATCGACCACTCTTTGAGGGAGTCGCCAAATTTGTAAGCACATCTTTCTCGCAAAATCTTTCAGAGGACCTCCCCTCTGATGGAATTCTAGAGAATCGCCGAGTAGTCGATTGCTTCTCAGAGCAGAGCTATTATCTTTGGAAGTTGTAGCAACATCTCCTTCAAACCACGAAGTCTCGTGTTGTCTTTATAGTGCAAAGCTCTGAAGTCATACATCAACTATTCGAAAAACCTACATGGCCTACGTTGCTCATCTCTTTACATATCTGATATGCATACTCGAACGAACACTTGTTGCATTTTCTAAATCTCTATCCCTTCCTAATTCACGCAAGATTCCATTGTCAAGATCGCACAAAAGCCATGTTAGTCTTCTATGTGTCGAGCAAACTTATTATATGTCTTTGAAAGAACACCATAGAAAGTGATGTTGCCTAAATCAAACCATGAGCTGCATCATACATAATGTTCCTCTATTGAATTTAGTATACGCACGACCCTAAATCGAGGAGTACTTGGTCACTGCTGTAATCTTCCAAAATATCTTTGTTTCTAAAGCACCCCTTCAGATCTCGGAGTGTGAACCTAATGAACAGTCAAACATCATACCATAAAGTTTTCAAACTCTCCTCCTACAAAGATATCTTCGAGTTCATAATGAACAGTCAAACATCATACTAAAGCACCCCTTCAGATCTCGGAGTGTGAACCTAATGAACAGTCAAACATCATACCATAAAGTTTTCAAACTCTCCTCCTACAAAGATATCTTCGAGTTCATAATGAACAGTCAAACATCATACCATAAAGTTTTCAAACTCTCCTCCTGCAAAGATATCTTCGAGTTCATGGCCATCTGGTACCTTATCATAGAAATCAAAAGGTATGTCCTCTTATGGAAAATTCTTCATCACGGAATTTGGTCCAACCTAAAGGTTAGCAAAATTTGTGGGATTCCTCCCTGGTGCAAACACTGCTACCGGTCCATTGAAGATATAGCTCACATGTTCTTTACTTTCCCCAACTCCAACAGGCACTCGCAGATTGTCGAAAAGAAAATTAGACTTCAGAAACATATCAATTGGAAAAAAGCATTGTTGGGAGAAGTGATCGATTGCTCAGCTACTCTATGGAACGCCATGAGAGGGGAGGTCCTTTGGAAGATATGGTGGGAAAGATGTGCTTATAACTTTGGGGACTCCCCCAAAGAGTGGTCAATTAAGAAATCGTTGTTCTTCCTCGGCAAAAGAATCACTAACTGTAAGAAATCCTCCCCCCCTTCAAACATCATCAAGTGCTCCTTCTGATCAACAAGACGCTTAAACCCAAGTGGGCCCCGCATGAGGGTGATGAGAGGGTGATTAACCTTCTTTGTAATGCCATCTAAACTCTACAAAATTTATGCCTTCTTTGTGGGATTTGGGGGGTCCCATGGGTAGTAGTCCCCTTCACGTGTACTTTTCTTTTCCTTTATTAATACAAGTCTAGGAGAGTAGGCCAAGGCTGAACTTTCTTTATAAAACAAAAAGATATCTTCAAGTCACATGTATGCCTTGAACACCCATCATGTTTAAGCAAATAGTGCTGATATTGCTATGGAGCAATACATTCCCAAGGTTTCGCAAGCTTCCATGTCGGCTTGTATGCCAACACCTATTCTCTATGGGCTTGGACATCATTCTAGGATGAAGATAGAATCTAAATCAACTCATAAAGAGGAGGAGCATGAAAATTTGCACAAAAAGAGTGTTGAACCCTCCAACAAGAGCTCTGATAGTAATTCTCGTTCACTTTTGGGAATGCACCCAGCTATCCGATCATACTAGGAGACCATATGTTGGTTACTTGGACATAGGCCAACAAAATGCATTTTTTTCTAGTGTTAGAGTGTGAACTGCATGGATTCACTTATGGCATAAAGCCTTAACGACTCAATACACATGTAAGTGTCATCCTCTACTTCCAGAGCCCTTGAAGATGATGAACAATAGTGAGATAGTGTTCATTGTTGATATTTTTAGGTAGTGAATACCGGGGAACTTTTTCCCCTCTTTAGGAGGTGTTTTTCCCCCGACTTGTATATATGCCTATTACCGTAATGTGTCTCTTTATCTTTGTACATTCTAGTGGTAATACATTCAATATTGTGTGTCATGCTCCAAGCTTCTTCTTCTTCCTTATGTTGTTCAATGCTTTCGTAGACATCAAACTCCCATAATCATCCTCGTCACATTTCCATCATTCTGTTCTATTGCATATCTCTCGATTGCCTTTTCACTTAAAAACAAATGATGCGCTATTTCACAACTTATGAATAGATGCAATCCATTAGCTTCTCACGAGGTCCATAATTCCCCTCCATCAGCAAGTGCTCCTATCTCCTTTGACTCCACTTTATTCATTCTGGTTTTTTAGCTGATGGAATAAGCTATCTCCTTTCTGTAGAGAGTTGTCTATAGAGATCATTGCATGTCATGAATCGCTTTCTAGTTTATTTTATCATTGCCACTTGACTTTTCTTTTCAACTGCATTTTTCTTTGTGTTCATCAACCCATACAGATCATTCTGAAAATATATTCTCCACCATGGAAACACCATGCAAAGTCCATCCTTTGTGGACGAGATCTTGATAACCCTATTGACCAAAAAGCTTCCTTGAATAAGCATTCCCCTCCTTGTGGTAGCAAGTGATGTCTCCTATGCAAAGCCTTACAGAGCTAACAATGTTGTTGTGTACCTAAGTACCGACTTAGGGACTTGTGAAGAAAGAGACTATACTTCAATCCCCCTCAAGTGCATATAGTGGGGACTCACACTTTAATTATCAACCTAAGGAGTATCAAGACCTAACCGAGTGTATGAAGACATGCATTCAAATAATGGTCAATGCAAATGAAGTTTCACAAAGTACCAATAAGTATAAATCCATCACATTCAAGTTTTCAAGGTCAGCTATGGTGTCGTGAGACTTGGAACAATAGTCAATAGTAAATCAAGCTTTTCTCTCAGCTCCGAACTCTGAATATAGTGAATAGCGGGCTCATTTCGAAGCTCTTGAGAAGACGCATCCAATAGTGTTTCCACTCAATTCTGATGCTTTTGCTTCAAGTTATGAGCAGAATACTGAGTCATGGGATCGATCTTCCTACACATCAACACTTCCTACACTTCACACACACCTTACCAACAACAAACAATCACTTCCATGGATAGACAACACTTCTAAGTACTCTTTCCAAGCATCACATATGCATGCAAGCTCACAAGGAAGATGATACAGAGAGGAGAAGACACAATTTCGAATTTCTATGCTCTTGATTCTCACAATGGCAGAAAGTCTCTACAAAGAGTCACAAAATGACTTATATACATGTGCTCTAAAAATGGTCCTTTCACACAAGAGACCGACACTTTATTAACTAAAAGACTAATTTCCTACTAATTTACAAAGGTAAAGATACAAATCTCTATGGGTATGCATCTAGAGGACTCCTCTAGTGCATTTACATCAGAAAATATCTTACAAAATGGCTATAATTTAAAAATAAAGTGTCCACATCGAAAAAATTTTGGGACCCTTCTTTTTCTCTGCCTTTTTGTTGTCCTTAGCTCTGCAACACTCTCCCCCTCTTTGTCTCTGTCGTCCCTTGACAGGCTTCACTTCTTGTCTGCAACTCGTTTACTTCTTTCCATCGCTCGCAACCTTTGGAGATGGACTACGGGAGATTTGTAGTCTAGCTCACCAATAACCTCTTTAAATCTAGGTTGTTGTGTTAAGTCGGGCTACCATGCACGCAACCACTGGAAGGTATGAAGGTGTGGATCTTCAGCCTTCGATCTTGACTTTTCGAACATCAAGAGGTTGAAGCACCTTCTTGGGGCTCAAGATCTACCGGATATCTTCTTGCAATTCTTCATGGATATTTGTTGGCCTTGATCCATCCTTGCCGCTTATGTCCCTCCCCCTCTTGTATGCCCCTGCGGGGCTCTGTGCAAATATGGGTGTTGCGTGCCCCTGCGGGGCTTCCTGTAGAGATATGTCTTCAGATTTAGTATCTTCAGTGAAGCTTCTTTCTTGGTTTTCTTCTTCTTTTCTTTTTGCTGGACTCTCCTTCAACACTAGCCCCTCCTGAACTCTGTTGTCCTCGACAAGCTTTGGAATGCGGCGGGAGTACGTCCTGTAAACCTTTTGCTCTGTTTCATTAAGCAGTTTGGCTTCACGTATCATGAATTGCTTCCATTGTTCAGCTTTTACACCATCATATGGTGGCTGTCTATGGTCTGCAAAGAAAGTCAATTCATATGCCACTAATTTGGCATTCACATTCGTTGACATCTTTAAGAAGATTTCTGAGTCGATTTCAAAAAATCCCGTAAAAGATACTTCCTCGAAAGTTTGCATGTATTGACTTGGCAAGAACATTAGTCTTGAATAATATGCCATGATTGTAGGACAACTAGGCATAATGGATATTAAATAAAAAACAAGGATATCTGTGCCTTGGTTAATACCAATGAAATTCAAAAATGTGTATTCTCTGTGTTTGAAAACTTTCAATACTAAAAGTATCATGCTGAGGATTTTATTAATCATCTTGATAGTTATGTCGGGTACTGTTGCATACTGATGTAGCCAAAATTAAATCGATTTTACCATGTAATCCTCAGTCGGTAAATAATTGTGGGGTGAACTCGGAAGTAGCGGATAATTTAACCATTGTTTACTGAGCACACCATTCTTTTGCATATCCAAAAATTCTCATGCTTCACGGCGATGTGGTGTTGGGCAAAAAGAAGGATTTACATGTAGTAAATATGGTGTTGCTTGCCAATGCACCCGGAAAGTAGGATTTTTCTCCAAAAATTTTCTTCTCCATAAAGGTTGTGCAACTTCAAATACTTCTTGAGTGTAATTGAAGGTGTTTTCTTTGAAGTGCAACTGCTCATCGGGATCCTTTTGCGTGATCCTCTTTATATACTGCCATGTTTGTTCTTTCAATAGCCCATAAGGAATATTGAAGGGATTTATGATTTTATCCAAGTCTTTTCCTTTAATTTTGGCTTCCTTCATGACTTTGACTACTTTATTTTCAAAATTTTCTGTCAATCAAGACACCAATAGTGCCCATTCCTTCTGACCTATTTCTGTAGTATATGGCATGGGATGATCATCACACGGTTCTGCCATCTGCTCTTTTATTGGAGAATGATAGATCGAGGGAGATAGAGGACGTACCTCTATCTCATCAGTAGGATTTTCTGGTTGTGGCTCTACTGGTATCCCAATGTTTTCTTTTTCTTCTATTTGAGCTTCCAATTGTACAATACGTTCAATCTTTTCTTTAACTTCATGAAGGGCGGTCTGGAGCGCATCTTTGGTCATTAGAAGCTCATTGCTGATGATAGCTATTTGATCAGCATCTTTATTATAGACTACCAAGAGTTTGGCTTCAGTAGCTTTCCATTGTTTCTTGAGCTCATTAGTATCTTGTGTATACTTTCAATCCCATTCTTCCTTCAGGGTTTGCTCTTGTTTTAGCAGATTTTCATATTTCGCAATCTGATCTTCCAAATCCTTTCGGTTGTTTGCAATTATCTCTTGTTTTTTATCGGTTAGTCGTATAGCAAGGCATTCATCAGTTCTTTATTCCTATTGCATAAATTATCGTTTTCCTCCATATATACTTTGAGCTGCATTTCTAACATATTGCTTCTAGTCTTCATTCTTTCTTTGTCCACTTCATTTACTTCATATTGTTTCTGTAGCTCCATCAGTTGCTCATGGAGTTTGTGATTCTGCTCCGTTAGTGTAGTGCATTTCCCTTTGATTTCTATTACTTCCGTTTCTTTAGCTGAAACAACTTGTTGAGCTTGGATCAGTTGTGCCGATAATTGTTCACTCATTACTTGAAATTGATTCTTTTCTCTCATGGCCTTCTCATAGTCTGCATCTGTTTCCATCATTTGTTGCTGTGTCTCCATTGCTGTCTGTATCATTTGTTTTACTATTGGTTTCAACTGAGTAACATCGACATTTAACCATGTTGTAGGTATGCTTGGTTCCTCTCCAGTGGTAACATCTTTCCCTTGTGCCACATGCAGTGTAGTGTCGTGGGGCTGCCTAATATGAAGTTGTATCTTTGGCCCAGCCTCGTTGATTACTATCTTGCCTTGTGGCGTATCATCCGGGATTTCAATCACTATCTTTTCCATATTTTGTTGTAAAAGTTCTTCTTTTTCCATGCTTGTTTGAATTTCTTCCTTTAATATTGGTGGCACTATGTCTTTATGTGTGATTGAGGCTTCTTGAATACTGATCTGAGATTGTTCGTTCAATTGAATAAAATGTATTTATTCAGATGATACTTCCTAGTTCTGTGCATGTGATTGTTGATTATCAGGGGCGGTTTCTACTTGGTGAATCTCCATCCATTCCTCATTGTTTGTTTTTGTTCTTATATCTGTGTCCAAGTGTCCTTACCATGACTAGATTCCTCATTAGAGCTTGAATCATCCAATCCCAATTCTTTGTATCTAGCAGCTAGTATTGGAGTTTGTTCCTTGTCCTCCTGTTGCTGCACTTGTCTTGCTTGCCTATACTGATGTACTTGGACATTGAGGTTAACTTGACCTCGCATATACATATGTGTTTCTTCTAGTGCCGCTGAGAGATCTCCTTTTGTGATAGGAGGTTGTGTCAAAGGGATCCTTGGTAATACATGTGCCCGCTTGAGTTGTGGTGTTTCTTGCACCTCTTCGTCTCTAGCGTGCTTAGCCCCTCTCATGGGTTTCTTGGAACTGGTTCCCACTTCTTCTCTGGACATGGTTGTTTTCTTTTTCTTTGGAACGGTAGCCGACTTCACATATTTTGCCATTTCGGTGGAGGTTGGGATCAATCGTAGACATTCTTTCATCTCAAGTGCCTCATAAATTAGCAAAGTCAATGCAGAGCTTCCATTTAGAAACTTCTTCTAACTCCATTTCTTTTTAGCTTCGAATAGATGATCTTGTATACATGGAGTAAAGTTGACTTCATTCCTGATTTGCCTCATCGCATGGGAGAGCAATTGGACCACAATTTTTTGGGGCGCAATATATCTGTTCATGCTGGGGAAACAAAAATGTTGATGCACTAATCGAAGTGATTCTTCAATATCTGTTCTGTTGATTTCTAGAAAGGTTTTCTTTTTGGCATCATGATATTCATCCTTGAGATTTGTGAGACCATCCTGAATCCATCCAAATGCTCTGTTGATGGTTTCATGTGTGAATCGAATAGTTGTCCATGCACATATATTGTTTAGCACTCTAACTTCCGGGATTGAGGGCTTATCTGTTGTGGACTAGAGTGTGTTCATAACTTGAGTGCATCTTTGAAAATCCGGTAAATATATCGGGAGTCATAGAAATGTATCAATTTCTGCCCTTGTCCAAACATCTATTATGCATGGTAATCCCTGTATTATGGTTTGGAAGTCTTGTGACATTAACAGGAAGTAGTGATCCCTATCCATAATCTTGATGGTAGCCAGAAAGAGGAGATCCGACACGGGTTGGTCTTCAAGGAGCTAATGACCTCTCACCTTAGTGATTGATTCCAAAGGAAGAAGCAAGACCTAATTCTCTTGTGTAGCTTCAGAATTTGAAGATGCCATCTGCACTCAATACATACCAGTTTCAGTGTAAAGCTGGTAACATTAGTTATCCTTCACTTGGCTTTCATGAAATTGGCAACTCTCCGAGTGACTTGTGTTGTCCGTTTCCCGTGGTGTGAGAAAGGTAGTACCTAGGATTTTTCTTTACACGTATATATTTGTTCTATTTCTTCCTGAAAGAAAACAAAAGCATTAGTACCTAGCCGAAGCTTTTATTATATCGTTAATTATTTTCCTTGGGATTATTTTACAAGTGCTCTCCTATTTCTTGAGAGGGAAATGTGCTTCACTATCCAGTAGAAGAAGAACTAGGTGCAGAATTCCTAGCTTTGTAATGTGGCCCTATTATGGATGCTTGCGACTCTTGGAATTCAAGATGTGTGCAAATTGAAGTATCTGGTCGATGTATGCTGATTGATCGGCATTTAGGCATCCAGATCTGTTTTAATTTTTTGCAGTTGACTGTATCTCCATCGTTCCTGGTGCTTGGCATAACTCTCAAGTCGTACTTCCACTTTGCTAGCCCTTTGAATCTTTGAATTGTTTTTGTTGTGTATTTTTGTTTCTACCCATTCATGTAGTCGCCTCTTTCTTGATTCCTCATCTTCATGTCGTATTGATCCTTCTTGTGTATTGATGTTTTCCCTTTGATGATCGTCCTTGGTGCATATGATTTGGGGACCCATATTTGCGTTCTAGAAGGTTGGACAACAATCACTTTCGTTGGTATCCATAATTTAGTGATTCTTTGTGGACCTCCAAGTCCAGCTTGACTTGTTTCCCTGTACTGTTGTTGTTTCTTGTGTAGATAACAACTCCGTTGTTTCATGATATGCTGTCACCTGATCTTTTCTGATCCAAGCTTGCCTCGTGTGTGGAATGGGATAGACTCTAATGTGGGAAAGTTTGTAGTGCACATGCTGACTAGTCCCTCTTGTGCTCAATTCCTCACGTGGGTTTTTCTTGCAGACGATGTTAGTAGTGGGGCCCACAGGACTAGGATGGTGCGTGAGATTGAGAGTTGATGTACTTTCATAGGGAATACTTGGTGGTGGGGGTGCCCTAGTAGAGGTGATTGTACACTCTTCATCATGCATGAGTAATTGGTCTCTTGGGCCTATACACTTGGCTTTGACGGGTCGTTCTTCTAACACACTGAATACCTCACGGTGCCCTATCTTGGCTGATGTGTAGCCCAAGGCTAATTGGATAGTCACTTCATATTCATATATCCAATCTTGGCCTAACACAAGTTCTTCCAATAAATCTTGATCATGACACACAGAGTTTTTGTTGCATCGTGTTATTTCCTAGGTGCAGTAACAATGTGATCTCACCGATGCATTTAGTAACCTTTCCCCCTATTCCAATAACTGAGCTTGGGATGTACATAATTGTTCCTTGAGCTTATGAGTCAAAGAAGACTTGATACAACTAACAGTTGCTCCTATGTCAATGAGAGCATCCACCAAGTGGTACTCTTCTATTCCCACACCTAAGTTCAAATATGGTTGCTTTGTTTGATGTCCTAGGTTTCCAGAGGTTCTAAAATTTGCCATTGGGATGAGTTCCTCTCCTTGCGGATATCTTTCATCTCTCTCTCTTATCCATTCCTTCCGTTTCCTTATTCGTTCCAGAGCTTCTTGTCTTGCTTCTTCTCGTATTTTTCGTCCTCTTCTCACCTAGTTTTTTGCTGTTAGAAGTCGTGATATTATTTCCTTTGTCAATGGCTCTAAATACTTTTTTACTCGACAACCACTTATATAGTTTGGCAAGACTTCTCCATCCAGGGTTGCTAAAGCTGATGGCTCTGTTGGTAGATATACGATTGATTACCAAGGGGCCATATCCTCTTTTTTATAGTTTCTTTGCATGTTGCTTCAAAGTATAAATCACGACCAAATCTCCTTCTTTCAGGATTCTATTCTTAATATGAGCATCAAAATATGCCTTCCGTCGCCTTTCTGCAGCGTAAATACCTACCACAACTTGTAATCTTGTTGCATGTAACTTTTCGATTTGGTCGAATTGAGCCAATAACTCATGTCCAGTCCATTCATAATTTGAGGCTACTCTAAGAGTAGGTACTAGGAAATCAATTGGTAAGATGTCGTTCTGTCCGTACACTAGGTTAAACGGAGTGGTTCCTATTGCTGTTTTGTATGCTACTCGGAATGCCCATAAAGCATGATGTAATTGCTTGTCCCAATCGGATCTACCATTGTTAATGATCTTGGTGAGAACTGTGCATAAGATTTTGTTCGAAATTTCAGCCTGTCCATTGGTTTGTGGGTGATAAGGGGCTGATTTCTTATGAATCACTAAGAATTCATTCATTAAAGATTCTATTACTTCATTGACAAAGTGTGTGCCATCTCTGAGACCGAAATGTACTCGTCTTCATGAATGCACATTCATAGATGATTGTCCCTTCCTCTCTTGAAAAGTTGTTTTCCTATAAGAACATAATCCTTGCTTTGATCTTTGAGGGCACATTTTCTTGCTAAATTAGCTCCTACTAGGTACTCCTAAGTTTTCAATAACTTTACCAGAGGCATACTCCACCTTGGTGCTACGGTAGACTAAAATAGAGTAGGGTTCTCTTTTGGCATTCTTTCTTGATAAGTGGGACAGGTAGCTACATAGTTATGTGTATCCCTCTACATGGTTGGCCAGTATATGCCCAATCTCTTCAGTGTTTGCCATGTTCCATTTGCATTTCAATGGGTTTTCCATTGATTTACATGTGCTTTTTGAAGCCACATCTCTTGCTCCTCTTCCTCCACACATCTCATACGTAATCCACTTGGATCTTGGTGGTATAAGCTTCCGGCAATGATCTCGAGGTTTTTAGTATTCCATAGTTCCTGGCTTTTGTTTTCAGTGATCCTATGTTGAGGTCCATATGTGAGGATGGGGATCAAATTTTCCGCCCATTGTGGACATAGCTCGAGATTGAAAAGATAAGTATCTGGCAGATCATCTTGTAATCCTATGGGGGGCTCTCCATGTGTCATTCTTGATAGGTGATCTGCTCGGATGTGCATATTTCCCTTCTTGACTACCACTTCAAAATCAAATTCCATTAACAATAGAAACCATCATAATAGTCCTTCGGTATTACAAGGTTTATTGACTAGGTATAGTAGGGCTTGATGATCGATGAAGAATTTGAATTTGTTTGCCAATAAGTAGTGTCAAAACTTCTTTACTGCATACACCATTACTAAACCTTCTCGCTCCGTAGTGGTATAATTGCACTCTGCTTGGTTTAATTGTCTTCTGGTATGGGCGATAGGGTGGTCTAGCTTGCTGATATCTTTTGGTTGTGCTAAGATGCATCCAATGGCAAACTTGGATGCATCTACATGAATATGAAATGGCTTATTCCAATCAGGCACTCTGAGGATTGGTGCTGAACTCAAGCGACTCTTCAATTTGTTGAAAGCCTCTTCACATTCTTCCATCCAAATAAACTAAGTCAGTAATGCATAAAGGGGCCTAGCAATTATGGCATACATGTGGATAAATCTTCGATAGTATCCACAATGTCCCATAAATGCTTTCACTTCCTTAGTGGTCTTTGGTCTTGTCAAATCTAGAATCACTTTGATTTTGTCTTCATCTGTGGAAATTCCATTTTTAGAGACAATGTGTCCTAATATCTTCCCTTGTCGAACCATGAAGACACATTTTTCTGGATTAAGGCAGACTCTATACTGTCGACATTTGGCAAATATCTTTCTTAGTTCTGGGATATGTTCTGATTGTATAGCTGAATAGGTGCATAAATCATCCACGTATACCGCCATACTCTTCCTCAAGAATTCCTTGAACACACGACACATCAACCTTTGGAAAGTGGCCGGGGCATTGGTTAGACCAAAAGGCATAAGCCTAAATGCATAAACTCCCCATTCAGTTGCAAAGGCTGTCTTATGTTGGTCCTCAGTAGCAATTGCTACCTGATTATATCCTGAAAAACCGTCCAGAAAACTATAGACTTCCTTACCTGCAACCCTTTCCAAAAGATGATCAGTGATTGGTAGTGGGTAACTATCTTGTATGGTGGCAACATTCACTTTTTTCATATTAATGCATACCCTTAACTTGCCACTCTTTTTCGGCACGACCACTAAAGGTGATACCCATTCTGTGTGTTCAATCTCATAAATGAAGCCCACCTCTAATAACTTATCTATCTCTTCCTTAATTTTTGCCGAATACACATCATTGTAAGTGTATGGTCTTTGTTTGGAAGGCTTGGCTTCTATTGTCATAGGAATTCTATGGGCACAAATAGAGGGATCTACACCTTTTAAATCCTTATATGTCCATGCAAGATGTCCCTATATTCTCTTATGAGTCATATTAACTCTTGTTCTTCCTCTAATGAGACATCCTGTCCTATAAAGGTGCATCTCTCTTCTCCTTCCTCCAAAGCTACTATTATTTTCTTGGTCTGTTCTTTATTGTCGTATGCTATTCCTGGTTGCGCTTCCCATTTTGGCATCTGAATAGCAATCTTTCTCTCCTCCACCTCATATTTCTTGAAGTGCAATAGTACTTTGAATTGGTCTCGAGGCCTGTTTTCTTCCTCTCCATCTTCCTTGTCTAGTTCATTTTCTTCTCTTTGTGTCATTCCTTGGTTTGACTCGTTAGTTACGACACTTATTCTTTGATTTTCACTTTCCACTTCAATTGGTTCCTATTCCATTTCAATGCTCTCATAGTCTTCCTTCCATTCCTTTTCAATTACTTCTCCTTCATCGGTTTCTTGAAGAACAGGCATGTATAAATTTACATCATATCCTTCCTCATCAATGCATTCATTCATGGTTATTAATTCTTCATTTACACATACGTCAAGAGTGGCTAGAATCTCCATCCACCCATGGGGTTTGAATTCCTCGTCTAAAAATATTTGGGGCATGTAGGTCGGATCTTCTACAGTTCTAGATACTTTCTGCTGTTGCTGCCATCCTCTCTTCCTTTCTTCTTCCCTTCTAGATGCCTGGCATATCTGTAGATGAGTTTCTTCGTTCATCCATGGTTGGTCACTCGAACCTACACTGTGAATCGATCGATCGTCATCCTCCTTATGTATCAGATTCCATTGTAGGGGGGGAACATCTTGATTCGTGTAATGGATATTTATTTTGGTCATGGTTCCTTCATGCTGCAAGTATACAACGTCCTTTCCCCAGTCTTGCACTACCTTAAGCTGTCTCATGAAAGGCCTTCCAAGTATCATCTCATAATTGCTAGCCTTTCAAATTGACAGATTGCTAAGGTGTGCTCGAATTCAACTCCACAAGTGGTAAAGGTTACTTTTTCTAATAATCCGAGGGGTCGTTCAGTGTGTCCATCTGCCATTTGAATCTTCATCCTGGTTGGTCGTAAAGATGGTTTTCCCCATTTTTCCCAAATTTCTTTGGTGGCAATTCCTACTTCCGCTCCCGAATCTAATATGGCTTTAGTGGTATAACCCCTATAGGTGATAGGGAGGCATGTGTTCCCTTCATCTCCCGCACTGAAATCTCCAACCTTATCGATTGAGATTTTAATTGTGGCTACTTCATCTTGCATCCTGCTTTTGTCTGATTTTGTCTCTAATTGATTAGTGAGCTTCTCCTTCAATTGTTTTTACCTTCAAGAGTTCTTCCAACGTCAGAGTACAAGGTATTTTTACTTTTTTAAGGTGTTGAATGATGTCTGAGGTTTGAATCGATGGGTTCTACTCCTTTCTCCTTACTGAGGGAACATGATATAATTCAAAGTTATGTGTGTATTCTCCCATGTAGTTCGGCAAAGCCTTCACACTGTCTTCATCATTTTTGCTCTCATCCAATTGCAATAATCCTTTTGAGTTTAACCCATGCATTGAAGCTTCAAAGTCACCTTTAGCTTCTAATTCCTCAAAGGGAGGTTCAATTCCTTCTAGTTTCTTCCATCTATCTTCTTGGACTCTTGCCCATAAATCTCTAGGCCATTCCCCGTCCACTTCAAGGACAATGGATCCTTCTCTTTTATTCTCATAGTAATTTTCACCATAGGTCTCGTCTTTCTTCCCTTCCCTGAGATCACTAGATGTGACATACTCTTGAAATTTGTTTTCGGGAATTTTTGAGTTGGGTAGGGGTTGAACAGGTTTTTCTAAGGTTTGCTGAGCCACCTCAATTAATTTCTTATAGATCTCGAATCTTTCTTTCTCTAAGTCGCCTCTTGGGTATTCCCTTTTGTGTTGCTCAATGTTTGGTCCTGCTTTTATTCGTGCCTGATATGCCTGAATCCACATGGCTAACTCTTCTGGCATTGGATCAGCTAGAACTGATCCTCCCTCTTGTTTACTATGCTTTTCTATCTTATACTTTCCCTCAAGTTCTTGTTTCTCTTCTTGGCCTTGTTGATTATTCTTGTTCTCCATCTTTTGTTACAGTTTCTTTTCTTTGATCCTTTCTCTATGATTCTTCCACCTTTGGGTTCGTTTACTTTTAATACTATTCCCAGACTCTTCAGAGTCTACAATTGCTTGATGTGTGGGTATGTTCAATTCTTTGTCAACGTGATCATTCTCTCTGATTCTTTTCAACATGTATATGGGATTGTTTATTGCAATTCAACACTTTCAGAATTGGTGTTGAACGCATGCTTCTTTTTAACTCATTAAATGCTTGTTTGCATTCATGTGTCCAAGTGAACTAAGTTAAAAGTTTGTAGAGGTTTTTCACAATTATTGCATACATGTGAATAAATCTACGATAATATGCACAATGACCCATAAAAGCTTACACTTCCTTCAAATTCTTGGGTCTCAACAATTCAAGAATCACTTTGATTTTATCTTCATTTGTTGAGCACCATTCTTTGACACTATATGTCCCAATATTTTTCCCTATTTTACCATGAAGAAACACTTCTTTGGATTCAAACATACTCAATATTTTCTACATTTGTCAACTATTCTTCCCAATTCCAGTATATGAGTTGCACGTTGAGGTGAATAGGTACATAAGTCATCCACACAGACTTCCATACTTTTTCTAAGAAATTCTTTGAAGACATAACACATTTATCTTTGGAAATTTTTTGGGCATTAGTTAAGAAAAAAAGGCATAACCCTAAATGCATATACTCCTCATTCTATAACAAAAGCAGTTTTGTGTTGATCTTCACTAGCAATTGCTACTTTATTATAGCCTGAAAAACATCCCTATATTCATGTATTAACATAGAGGGATCAACTCCTTTTAGATATTTGTAAGTCCAAGCAAACACATCCCTATATTCATGTATTAACATGAGCTCTCATTCTTCCTCTATGAACACATCCTTACTTGTGTAGGTGCATCTCTCTTCATCACCTTCTAGGGTTACTACAATTTTCTGAATTTCTTCTTTGTTTTCATATTCTAATCCATCTTGTGCATTTGCATAGCAATTTTGTTCTCTTTTACTTCATACCCCTTTTAAAATGTTGAGGTACTTCAAAGTATTCTTGTTGTTGATTTTCTTCCTCCATTTCACTATTCTCATTCTTTGCATTTTCTGGGTATTCTTCTATGGAGAATATTTTTGTATTTTCCTTGGAATCTTCCATTTCCACCTCTTTTAAGTATTGCTTTTCTAAATCAAACTCAGGTCCGCTTTCTATACTTCCATATTCCTCTTTCCATTCCTCTCATATTATTTCTCCTTCCTTTTCCTCTTGGAGCACTACGATGTACAAGCTCAAGTCATAACGTTCTTCATCTAAGCATTCACTGTTGATTAGCACCTCAAATTCATGCAAACATCTAAGGTTTCTAAAATTTCATCAATCCATGTGGTCAAAAGCCTCATCACGAATTATCTAAGGCATGTATGTGGGATCTTCTATAGTTGTATCTTCCTCTTGTCCCGATTGCCAATGTTGTAACATTTTTCCTCTCGTTGGGCTACCTAATAAATCCATAGCTAGATATCTTCCTTCATCCATGAATTATCACCAGATCTAGCACTAAGGATCGATACATACTCATCCTCCCTAGGGATGGTATTCCATTAAAGAGGTGGAAGATCCATGTAGGAAACATTTTGAAGATTTGTTTCGGTTTTTGTGCTCTAGTGTTGAAGATATAAAGCATCTCGTTCTCAATCTTGAACTACCTTTAGTTGCCACATAAAAGGTCTTCCTAGAATCATCTCATAGTTACCTACCTTGCCAAATTGATATATGGCTAAGGTATGCTCAAATTGTACCCCATATGTGGTCAAAATTACGTTCTCTAGGATTCCTAAAGGCATTCTACATGACCATCTACTAGTTGTAGTTTCATGTGTCAGTCTTAAGGCTAGTTTTTCCCATTTTTCCCAAAATGTTTTGGTAGTTATTCCTACTCCAGCACGAGTATCTATTATATCCTGGTTCATATATGATGGGGGATGATTCTAACACCCCAATGAAAAAATGGAAGATGGCTACCCTCCACTAGGTCCACAAGTAGTGATATATGCTCATTGTTCTAATTTTTTTGTTGCATCAGTACAGAGACTTATAATTAAATTTCGCAAACTTAGAGTAGACTATACGAGCTACCCAAAAAGCTTTAAATCATCCCAAATGGATATTTGAGCTGGGAATACCATCCTCTACAAAACAGGCTACGAGTTTCAAACACTCTTTGCCTATGTACAGAGATATACCTTCACAAAGTTGGAAATTTCTCACAACTCACTTAGTCAAATAACTTGAAACTTTGGCAAATTTTAGGGCACTGTATGTGACACCAAATGAAGCTTGAAATCAATGAAAAGAGTAGAATGAGAGAGCAAAGAATGCTCTGCAATCTAGTATAATTAGATTTGGAAGCCTAACTAGACCTCTAGATAGAGAGGAACAAAATCATGAGAAAATGAGATAAGCAAGCAAGGGGGGTGCTTTCTAGAGTTTAGGACTTCACCAAACTAAGTGGGAAACTCGTGGAATGCATACAACGCAAGAAAAAAAGGTGGGATGATGCTTATATAGAGTTTTACTTTTCCTACAATCTAGCTAACCACCCACCAATCAATGTAGGTGCACCTTTTGGTGGCTGATTTGATGAGATTTGAATTTTATTGAGTTTGGTGGAGCTTCTAACTTTATTCCATGACTTTGGGTCCTCCTTTTTTATTGTTACACTTGAAAAACTCCTGTTTGAGCCCTTTTGCATGATTGAGACTTGATTTTCAACACTCCCCCTTAAGTTTCAATGCCCAGGTCCTTCATTCCGATGCATGCCTTGAAGTGTTGTAGCTTTACTCCATCCAATGCTTTGATAAACATATTTGCATATTGGTCCTTTGTATTGACATGCTCCACCTTGACATCCTTTGACCTAATATTCTCATTAATAAAGTGGTAATTCACTTCTATATGCTTCAACCTTGCATGGAACACCGGATTTCGAGCCAAGCATATGCTACTTATGTTGTCACAGAAAATAGGTACTTGCTGAACCTACAAATCAAGATCAACAAAAAACTTCTTGAGCCACATAAGCTCACATGAGACTTGTGCTAAGCCTCTTTACTTAGCTTCCGTCGATGAGAGAGATATTTTTGGTTGTTTCTTTGACATCCATGAGATGGTCTTCTTCCCTAGCATGATAACATATCCACTACTGCTCCTCTTGTCATCTTTGGAACTTGCCCAATCAGCATCACAATAAGCTTGTACATTTAATCCATCATCAAATGGATAATATAGAACTTCATTGATTGATCCTTTGAGGTATCTAAGTACCCTTTTGGCTGCAACAAGATGAAGTACTCTTTGTGCTTGCAAAAATTGAGATAACACTCCAACTACATGTGCAATATCTGGTCTTGTCATAGTAGCATACAAGAGAGAGCCAATTATTGACCTATACATGGTGAAATCCTTCACTTCTTCACCTTCATGAGAACTTAATTTAACATTTACTTCTAATGGATTGGAAATGGGCTTGCAATCACACAAGCCAAATTTCTTCAAAAGATCTAGAATGTGTTTCCTTTGCATCAAGTATATACCTTCCTCTTGATATAGTACTTCAATCCCAAAGAGGTACCTTAAAATCCCTAAATCTGAGATTTTAAACTCACATCCAAGGTTTCTTTTATGTCCTTGATGTTGGCTTCATCATCTCTTGTAATGATCAAATCATCAAAGTATATACAAATGAAAAAAATTTTGCTACCTTCCTTCTTCACAAAGAGTGATGGGTCTGCATGACTCTAATTGTATCTACATTTTATCAAGTAGTCCAAAAGTATTTGGTTCCAAGATCTTGGGGATTTCTTGAGTCCATAAAGAGCCTTCTTTAGCCTACATACATGATGTGGAAACCTCTGATCTTCAAAGCTTTAGGGCTGCTCCATGAAGACTACCTCTTCAAGCTCTCCATTTAGGAAAGCATTCTTCAGATCCAACTGGTACATGTTCCAACCTTTTGAGGCTGAAATTTCAATCAAACTTCTGATGGTGGACATCTTAGATACTAGATGTAATGTTTCCTCAAATTATATGCCATAGGTTTGAGCAAAACCTTTGGCAGCCAACCTTGCTTTATACTTAGAGATGCTCCCATCTGCATGCCTCTTTACCTTGTACACCCATTTATTGCCAATGACTTTCATGTCCTTTGTTAACTTGACCCATGTAGGCATAGTGTCTTGCAATGAATGAATCATAGTTAACCTTTGATCAGGGTATTAAACCCTATTGGATGACCTTACCTCACCGTAAGGTGGTAGGAATCTCCTCCTCAGTGGCTTAGATGCTTTAAATCTTGGAGTTTCTAATTTTTCCATATCTTTATCACTTGTAGATTCCATGTCTACCCATCGATGGTCTTCATCATTTACCTTTTCCTTTCCTTTGCTACTTCCTTCACTTGAATGAGCTTCATTACTTGTCCTTCCATGCCAAGCTGAGGTAGAACTCTCCTCTAATGGTGCACTGAAGTGGTTGGACCACTCATCTCCATGCTTTGTTGTTGCTCTTTGAACCTCTTCTCGGCTTCATATGTATCATCAACCTCAAGAATATCCAAGAAATACACACCTATCTACCTTCGGGTCTAACTTGTGTCTCAATTCTTGAGGTATGTGAACATGTCACACTTTGAGATATGAAAGGTTGGGTTTCTTACCACACCAAGTGTCATAAGATGTAACTCCATGTACTCCTGAGGTTGGACATCTATTCATAATGTATATGGTTGTATCTGTTGCATCAACCCAATAAGAGTTAGGAACATTCATTTCATTTAATAAAGCTCTAGACACTTCTGCTATGTATCTATCCTTCCTCTTTGCCACCCCATTTTGTTGAGGTGTATACTATCAAGTGAATTGCCTTTTGATGCCATGGTCATGTAGAAAATATGAAAATGCATATGTGCTCACTTCTTGAATGGAAATCTGCTTTGTTTCCCTAATTGATGAGTACTTTTGCAGTTAGATGCAGAAAGTTGTTAGGCCTTGTGATCTCCGCACAAGGTATTGCCATAGACCCCTACAAGGTGAAAGTGATCCTGGAGACCTAGCACCCCGAAATCCAAAGGAGGTTTTATGCTTTCTAGGAGAAGTTTGCTGGCATGGTCGACATCTACAGGGACTGGCACACATTGCCATTCCATTGAATAAAAACTTGCACATGTCCGACCAATAGAATTCATGTGGACAAATGAAGCTCAAGTTTCCTTCGAAAGATTGAGGAAGATGTTAGCTACCGCATCGGTGTTGAAAGTCCCAAACTAGACACATTAGTTTCATGTCTTTGTGGATGCTTCGAATAAAGCTATTGGGAGTGTCTTGATGTAGAAACAAGATCGTAGCTGGTTTTGCCCAGTGTATTATGCTACCCGTTGATTAGTAGCTATGGGGCAGAACTATTCCACTATCTAAAGGGAGTGCTTAGGTCTTATTTATTCAATCAAGAAGTTTCACCATTATTTATTGGGTTGAGCTTTCACTTTTCATGTAGATCATTATGCTTTGTTATATCTAGTTAAACAACAAAATATGGTGCGACTGCTTGCCAAGTGGGTCTTTCTGTTATAAGAATTTGAATTTGACATTGTTCATTGCCTAGACGCTAGTCATGCTATTACCAATTTTTTGTCGCACATTGATCATGGAGAACCCCTCGATGGTTTAGATGATACTCTTCTCGATGCAAAAGTTTTTTCGATGGTCGAAGTTGAGAATTCTCCTCAGACCTATCCCACTTGGTAGGAAGAAATTCTCAATTTTCTCAAAAATGGTATTGCTCCATCGTACTTAAGTTCAACCACATGGAAAAAATTGGGACTTCACAGTCGTAGGTTTACAATTATTATGGGCCAGTTATATCATAAAGACCCAACCGGTGTTTGGATGCATTGCGTTCCTCCACACGAGGTGCAAGCATTCATTTCAAAGGCTGATACAGGTGAAGCTAGTAGACACTTCAGTCATTTGATTACAGTGCGGAAAATTCAGCAGTTTAGATTATGGTTGCCCACTATGTACTTTGATGTGCAACAAGTGGTATGGAATTGTGATCCATGCCAACGTACTGGGGAACCCCGAGAAAGCCAGCATTTTCCATTGCAGCCAATTCTTCCATTGGAACCCTTCTAGAAATGGGGTTTGGACTTTATAGGTCCATTAAACCACCTGCCACTCACAACGGAGCCCTATACATCTTGACCTATACGTACTATTGCACGCAATGGGCTGAAGCATGGGCAACCAAGCATGCTACTGCACGGACATTCACAAGGAATTTGCAGAATAAAAATTTTCCACACTATGGCTTATTGTTGGAATTAGTCTCCGATAGGGGAACTCATTTTTTGAATCAGATGATTACCAAACTTACTGCGGATTATCAAATTAAGCATAAATTTAGTTCACCCTATACCCACAGGCAATTTGGCGGAAAGTACTAACAAAGTTACTTCACATGCTCCAAAAAATATTGCTCGATTCAACTGATGAGTGGGATATAATGCTCCCCACTATCCTCTAGGCATATAGGACCTCATACAAAGTCTATGTGGGTAGCACACCTTTTAAGTTTCTCTACGGACAAGAGGCCATCCTCCCAGTTGAGTTTGCGGTACCCAATCTCTGGCTTGTGGTGCAGAAGAGATTAGTTCTGGAGGAGTCATTTGCCTACCATATGGATCAGTTGCGGCAGCTAGATGAACAATGGTATTACAATTTTTTATTGTTATAGGAAGTCCAGAGTAGGCCGAAGAAGTGGCATGATTGAAATCTCCACACCAAGATTTTTTAGCCAAGAGATTTGGTATTGTACTTTCACTCCAAAATGAAGCGAAGGATGGGTAAATTGAAATTATGCTAGACCGGTCCATTCCAAATTCACGAGCACTACAACATATAAGGGGCATATCGACATTGCATATACCGACGGTCATGCTCGGCGTCGGTATGGGCGTTGGAAAATGTCACTTAGAGATACCGACGGTCAAGTGACCGTCGGTATGACCGTTTTAAACGGATCGTCGGTGTGGCCCGCAACCCTCAGTATATGCGTCGATATATGCGTCAGTATAAGTGTCGACATAAGCGTCGGTAATTTACCGGAAGTTACCGACGCGCATATTGACGCTTATATCGATGCATATACCGAGGCCGAGTTTTAAGCATACCGTGAACCCGAGAGCAAAATTTCACATTTTTGCACGTGTTTGAGTACTGTTGGTCTTCTGTCAAACTTGCACGCGCGAACCGAATTGCGACCTGCATTGTCTTGTGCACACACACACACAGATCTCTCTCTCTACACACATACACACTCTCTCTCGGCTTAGATCTCACATCTTGGTAAGTGTTGCGCGTACTGTTAGCATTTGTGTTTCTCTATGTTTTAGGTTTTATAATTTCTCTTTTCTTTGATTTTGCAGAAGTTCTTTGGCATTGATTGTTTGGAATTGGACGATAGGTGACATACATTACGCTTTGACGACAACGATCCAAAAGAGGGACATACTTGTAAGTGATTTTTTTATTCTCTATTGATAGAGAGAGAAGGAGAGAGAGAGAGGAGAGAGAGACAAACAAAGAGAGAGAGAGAGAGAGTGAGAGAGAGAGTGAGAGATAAAGAATAATGAAAGAAAAGATCAAGATAGAGATAGGGAAATAGAGCATACATACACACACACATACACACACATTTACACATTTACACATTTACACATGCATACATACACACATACATGTACACACATGCATGCTTACATACACACACCTATACACACATGCATGCTTACATACACACACATATACACACATGCATGCATACACACACATACAAATTTACACACATGCATAAATACATACACATGCATACACACATACATACACACACATATATACACATGCATACATACACATACACACACACATATACACACATACATACACACACACACATATATACACACATATACACACATATACACACATGCATGCATACATACACACACATACATACACACATGCATACATACACACACACATGCATACACACATACATACACACACACATATACACATATGTATACACACATACATACACACATATACACACATGCATGCATACATACACACACATATACATACACACACATGCATGCATACATACACACACATACACATACACACACATGTACACACATGCATACATATACATACACATGTACATATGCATACATACACACACATATATACACACATGCATACATATACACACATACACACATGCATGTATACATACACACACACATATGTACACCCATGCATACATACACACACATATGTACATACATACTCATATACTCACACATGCATACATAGACACACATACACATATACACATATGCATACATTCACAAACACACATACATATACACATGCACATATATACACACACATAAGCTAGTGTTTTAATTAAATATATAAAGTTTTTATTTTGAAGTTTTTTTACATCAAATATATAAAAATAGGATTAGGGTTTTTAGGCTATTTACACATACATACACATACACACATAATATATATATACATGTATATACACATGTATACAAAAATATACATATTTTAGGTCTAGATATTTAAGATTAGGGTTTTAGGGTTTAGGCATACATATAACTCAACTATATTTATATTAAGAAAAAATATAGAGAAAAATAAGAAAAAAAATTTGAATATATAAATAAATATATATATAAAATATGATTAGGGTTTTAGGATTAGGGGTTTATATTTTTATAGGTGTTTAAGTATTTAGGTTTTAGTATTTCAGATTTAAGTCTAAGTCTTTCTAATTAGGGTTTTAGGATTTTAATACCTACATAACATATATACACAAACACACATATACATATAATACATACATACATGTAGATACACATGCATACAAAAATATACATATTTTAGGTTTAAATCTTTAAGATTAGGGTTTTAGGGTTTTAATACCTACATAACATATATACACAAACACACATATACATACAATACATACATACATGTAGATACACATGCATACAAAAATATACATATTTAAGGTTTAAATCTTTAAGATTAGGGTTTTAGGGTTTTAACACCTACATAACATATATACACACATACGCATACACATATAATACATATATACATGTAGATACACATGCATACAAAAATATACATATTTTACTTCTAAATCTTTGAGATTAGGGTTTTAATTAAATATATATAATTAAATATATATAATTAAATTATAAAATTAGGATCACATAAGGAAAAAATCTGAATATATAAACAAATATATATATAAAATAAGATAATTATATACATAAATAAATCTAAAAAGAATTAGTGTTTTAAATAATTTAATTAAATATATATAATTAAATATATAAAAATAGGATTACGTAAGGAAAAAATCTGAATATATATATATATATATATATATATATATATATATATATATATATATAAGATAATTATATACATAAATAAATATAGAACGAATTAGTGTTTTAAATAATTTAATTAAATATATAAAAATAGGATTATGTAAGGAAAAAATCTGTATATATAAACAAATATATATAATAAGATAATTATATAAATAAATAAATATAAAAAGAATTAGTGTTTTAAATAATTTAATTAAATATATATAATAAAATGTATAAAATTAGGATTAATTGAGAAAAAAATTTGATTATATAAATAATATATATATAAAGTAGGATAATTATATAGATAATTAAATATGATAAGAACTAGTGTTTTAAATTAAAAAATGAAGTATATATGATTAAATATATAAAAATAGGTTTAATTTTAATCATTTCAAAATACACATACACATACACATAGACACATACTTATACACCTATCTATATTCACATATATATACATATACACATATATATACATGCATACATATATATACATGTTTTAGGTCTAGGTCATTTTGATTAGGGTTTTAGGGTTTTAACACCTACATAACATATATATATGTTACCACTAGCTCGTTTACCACTTTTCTAAGTCCTCCCTTTGTGCGTCACTCGCGATGCTCAATGTGCAATCCATTTATGGATGGTCAGATAATAGTTTCACTGAATTGTTCAGGTAAGTGGAGAACAAATTCGCTTTCATTGTTGTATCACAATAACTTTATTTACTAATATCATTTTAATTGCTTATTGCAAGCTTCTTAAAGATCAATTTTTGCCAAAGGGCAATGACATGCCTCCAACACGTGGAGATGCGAAAAATCTTTTACAGTCCATTGGAATGGATTATACTAAAATTCATGCTTGTCCGAATGATTGCATTCTCTTTCGGAATGAGTATGAGCATCTCCACGTATGTCCAAAGTGTGGAGCAAATAGATTTAGAGAAGATGTTGTAGGCGAAGCAATCCCCGCAAAGGTTCTTCGCCACTTTCCTATCATTCCACGAATTAAGAACATGTTTAGATGCAAATCTATAGCTGAGTTAATGTCATGGCATACAAAGAGCAGGTCTACAGATAATGTAATGCGAGTGCCTGTTGACTCTGATGCTTGGAAGCACATAGATAGTAAGTGGCCAGAGTTTGCTAGTGAGCCTCGGTCCATACATCTAGGCCTAGCTATGGATGGAGTGAATCCATTTGGATTACGTAGTTCTTCATGGAGCACATGGCCTGTATGTTTGGTCAATTATAATATCCCACCATGGTTGGCCAGAAAGAAAGGTCATTTATTATTATCTCTTATTGTACCAGGTAAGTATAAGGTAAAAAACATGGATGTATATCTTGCACCACTTGTGGAAGAACTGTGCATTTTATGGGATGGGATTACTATGCGTGACATGTCTCAACCTATAAGAAGACGAGACGTGCGAGTGCAAGGCATACTTATGTGGACAATGCATGATTGGCCTAGTTATGGTGAATGTTCAGGTTTATCGATTTCGGGTTACCATGCTTGTCCTTTATGTGGACCACGACTTGAAGCATGCTATTCCAAAGCACCACGTAAAATTGTCTATGAAGGACATCATAGATATTTGCCTGATGGACATGTTTTACGTGAAGGACAAATTGGTCGACAAGCGCAAAGCTAGCAATTGGAAACAACTGTGGGATTTAGAAAATCCAGTTGTTGGCATAAACGGTTGTCTATCTTTCATGAACTCCCTTATTGGAGTGAATTGTTGATCAATCATTTGGTCGACCCAATGCATATTTTTAAGAATGTGCGAGAGATTCTTTGGAATACTTTGATCGGAAAGAAAGAAAGCAAAGCACAAAGGGAGGACTTAGAAGAGCGAGGTCGTATGCGAGAGTTATGGGCAATTACTAAGCCCAACGGAACAGTATCGTTACCAAGAGCTCCTTGGGTGCTTCGCACGATGGAAGAGCAACAAGTGAAGAAAACAATTTCAGAGTTTTGAACACCTACTGGATGCATGAGGTGTCTAAAGACTACTTTCACACGACACGACGATCTTGCAGGACTCAAGTCTCATGATTGGCACAAGTTTTTACAGTTTGTGCTCCCTGTAGCTCTAAAAGAAATACTTTCCCACAAGTATTCTCACTATTCAACTTCATCTACTGGTTCATGTGGTAGATGAAGTTGCAATAGCAGGAACTGTACATAGTCGATGGGTGTTCTTCTTAGAGCACTTTATGAAGACATTAAAAGGATTTGTTCGACAGAGAGCACGTCTAGAGGGTAGCATGGCAGAGGGATGGCTTGTACAAGAATCTCTTGTATTCATAACTGAGTTTCTACGTATGTCGGATCCCGAAATGCCTCGCTTATGGAGCGATGATGAAGATGTTCGTCTCGTAGGCGATGAACCACAAGGTAAAGGATTGCAGAGAAAAATGGATACAGCTTTGAGAGAGAAGGCAATGAAGTTTTGCATAGTTAACTCTGAGCCTATGCAGAAGTGGTTAGAAAGATATGAGCTTGTTAAGGAAACTAACGCAAAGGAAAGAGCTCAGTTTCGAAGAAATTGTTCCACTCGATTTTTGCCTCTTCCAGAAAGTCTTCAACCTCTTCCATCTTTTCCAACGAGCAGATGGCTAGATACAGCGGTTTCACAAGCAAAGGCAACAGGTGAAGATATCTCTGAAGAAGAGGAAGAACTCTCAAAAGGATGTGATTGGGAGTATATTAAATACGGTGCACTATGGTCTCATGGACGACACTTTCGAGTCGCACGAATTGATCAAAATAGGTCTACTTTTGATAGTGGAGTGATGGTGAATTTTCTACAAAAAAGTGGAGCGAGTGCAAGAGATGATAATGCTCTAGAAGGCGAGCTAGATTATTGTGGTGTAATTCAAGACATCTTGAAACTATCTTTCAGAAAGTTTGATAACTTTTTTTTTGATGTGAAATGGTTCAAAGTAGTCACCTCTGGAAGAAACGCAACAGTGAGACGGGATAAAAGCGGTTTGCTTCAAGTCGACAGATGAAAGGGATACATTTGTACTTCCCGAACACTGTGAGCAAGTTGTTTTTATACCAGATTCAAAGCAACCAAAATGGCTATTTGTTTTACAAGTTGCTCCATGTAGTAGATAAATTTTTGAGAACATAGATGTAGAAGACAGTCCATCTCTAGTGGACTCAGAGATTCATTCGATAGTCGAGGAGGAAGAGATCATTGTTCGAGAAGAAGAGGCCATTGACAAAGAGGTCATTGTTCAAGAAGATGAATCAGTAGTCGATGATCAAGAAGAAACCAGCATAGCAAGCGATTTAGAAGCCATCAATATAGAGATAGATATTCTCGATGCATATGATCTTCAAGAGGATGCTAGACTAGAGGACTTTTGAATAAAACACTTGTACGTACTAATTTTTGTTTTTTTTTAATTCTCTATATTAATTTTATTGTCACATGCTGATTTCTTGAGTTCTTTTATTACAGAGCACGACGGGAGACAGTCCTCCAATCACTCCACATTCCATGAGAGAGGAGCAGTTTTTGGAGTCCATCTCTCAGGTTCCTCCCGCGTATGTGGCTGCTACATCACAGTATTGGATCACTCGAGGTAGCACTCCTCCTGGCCTCACTCCTGGCAGCCTTACTCCTGTCGGCCTCACTCCCGCCGGTGTCACTCTCGCCGGTGTCACTCCTGCCGATGTCAATCCTGAGAGTTGTGCTACTCCCGTAGGAGGTATGTCTCCTAGCTTTGTGACTCCACCACGACCATCTTTTCAGCCATCTCCTACTGGATCTACTAGTAGACATGTGCGTTTGACACCTCAGCGCGATATAGGTTCTGGCCCGTCTCGTAGATCGAGGTCACGCTCGGGAGCAGGAGGTTCTAGGAGTGGATCTACAGGTAGGTCTAGAGGCAGAGGAGGTGGCTGTTGTGGAGGCAGTGCGACGGACGTTATGTCGCCCGCTTCTACTCCTAGGACGAGTATCTCAGATGTAGGTACGCCACGCAATACACCACGTACACCTTGGGGTGCTCATGACCATGATGACTCCAAGGTGTATAGTATCCGAGATGGAGCTCCAGTGATGGATGCGGCTGGCAAATCAATGCGTGCACGCATACGACAGCTTTGCTCCATCCAGTTTGGACACTCTATCATGATGAAATGGAGTGAACAGGATAAAGATCGGAAGAATTATATCACACAGACGATTTATCAGGAGTTCCGACCAGCCGATGGACAGTCTCTTGTCAGTTTAGAGTGGATTTTGCACACTGCACGTGAGGTTATGTCCCATCGACGATCGGAGGCTCGTGATGCTTTCAGAGCAGGCTTATCAAAACCTTTATGGTTAGATGCTGAGGAGTGGGATGTGATTTGTGACGAGCAGCAGTAGACTCTTGACCGATCTCGCCAGCAGCGAGATGCCACAGCCACACGTTTAGATACGGTTGGACCGTCACATTTGGGTAGCGGCGGATATGACACGATGCGTCATGAGTTTGTAAGTACCATTTCATTTATTGAATTTATTTGTGTTAAATTTCTCATGTATGTTCCTCTAATCTTTTGTATATTTGTTTCATTAGCTGGCAATGGGTCGTCCTCCAACACGAACGGAGGAGTCTTACGGATATCGTCATGGGTTGATTGCACTATTGGAGGACTTGGAGGTACGTGGTGCGGTCGTTTCATGGGAGCGTTTGCGATGAGGTAATTAATTTATAAACTTGGTTTTTACTTGTTGTTTGTAATTTTCATGTGAATTTATCTCATTCCATTAATGTTCTTTGTTGCAGGACTGTTGATATGGAACGTTCTTTGCATGTGTATGGTAGTGGAACACAAAAATTTTGTATTTGATTTTCATATGGCAATGCATTGCTTTGCCACATTTTGTAAAAGCGTCATATATGACAGTGGTTTGCCACACTCTTGTACATGCTTCATTATTGAAATATATAACTTCTTTTGTACATGGTTCATGGTTCATTTTGATTATCTCTTTTGTGTCCAATAATACTCTGTTTCATTAAATCATATTTCGGTTGACATTAGAGTACAAATCACAAGTACTCGGTTTTTTTTGGGCAGAGTGTATTGTCTTTTGTTAAGAAACATCATGGTAATGTTGTTGTAGCAAAAGACAACACACTCTACCCAAAAAAAAATTTGCAGGTATGGTCGTCGGTATACGCGAAGGTACTTCCAATAATGTCATCGGAATAATCATCGGTACACCCAGCAGCCGACGGTATACGCGATAAAACACCCTGCAACGGCCTCGGTATGGGCGCCGGTATGGGCGCCCGTATTACCGACGCATATACTGACGCGTATACCGATGCATATACCGACACGTATACCAAAGCTTATACCGATGCTTTGGTACCGACACGCATACCGACCTTTACACTGACGTCGTGGCAAATAAAGCCGCGTTCATTTTCCTCGGTAAAAACCTCGGTATACCATCGATCTGTTGTAGTGGAGATGTGCGGTTCAGGATCATTTTGGTTGGCGACATTGGCAGGGGAAGTTCTTCTGACTGTCATTAATGGATCTAAATTACAGCCCTATCAGAGTCCCGAATAGCCATCCCAGAAAAAAATAAAAATAAAAATAAAAAAATAATAAATAAATAAATATATATATATATATATATATATATATATATATATATATATATATATATATATATATATATATATATATATATATATATATATATATATATATATATATATATATATATATATCAATAAAAATATCACCATCAAATATATAGGATCGTGGATTTTTAGACATCATACGCAGCGTAACTCCTTGACATGCAATAGTATAGGCAATCAACAAGCGGCGGTGGCCACAACGTTTCAAATCTGATGATTGTTCCTTATTTTATGAGCAAGAAATAAGTGCAGATTCACGAGTTATGATTCCTTAATTGATAACCATGGCTCAGACTTGGAGCTCTCTACACAGGCAAGCAGGGCATAAAAGGCTGCACACTCCATTGAATTCGGCTTATTTGGTGACTTTGCATACAGAGAAACTATAGCGAGCAGCATACTTGAGTGTTGTAATAGCGAAGCAGAAGAGTAGTAGTGTAGCTATGGCTATCTCTTTTTCTGATTACCACTTGCTGTATATTCCAGAGAAGTTTTTGCAGGAGCAAAAGGAATGGTTTGAGTGCAGGGGTCTCTTGTAGTGCGCCATGCTAGATTGGAGAAGTATTCAACCTCACCTGTAAGAAAAGGACATTGCCATGGAATTAGCAAGATAGGCAAAGGGTAATGATATTAACTCGTAGGAAATAAGTACTAGAATTGGGTAGGAAGTTTTTCAGTTAACACCTGCATTGATAGTTGAAAGGTTTAAGGTGGCCCATGATGGAATCACATCAAGCACGGATCCTATAGATGCAGCAAAGATTTGTCCATTGCTCGGCAAGCCCTGTTTGGGTGAATACAGATTCATGCAGCTTCTTGACAATAATCCCTTGAAGTTTGGATTGTTATTGAAGACCATGATCATTAATTTGCAAGCTAAGCACTATGGAGTTTCCCAATAGCTTTACGCATTGGTGGAAGAATATGCGAAGACTCAAGTGAATTGGGCGGAGATTATCTTTCGGAAATTGAAGAAGGAGGTTTGCAGACTTTTCAGACGTATTGGACGAGCAGTGAATGCAATGTTGGACTCCAAGGTGGGAGTAGTTTTTTCCTTTCTATTTACCGTCCGGATCTTGCTCACGCGCAAACAGAGGTTATGAATGCAGAAAACACACAGAAGAATAGAGACAACAAGAGATGAGACTGAATGAAGTATTGGGTGCAATCTCCCCCCATGCACTCTGTTTCGACAGTCCACAGAGTGCATGTATTTATTGGAATTTTTGATTACGTCCAAAAGAGTGGTTACATGAGAGAGGCTTAAAAAAGCAAGCGTGAAACTAAAAGTTGGTAACTTTTACAGAAAGCCATTGCTCTCAATAACAGAGACTGCGGTCTACAATGACTCTTATTCTAACCATTATTTTTCTAACTGTTTCTAACAATAAAACCTTCTACAAGGGTTTATTAGTAAATAATAATTATTCGGATTATTGATATCCGCCCTTTCACGCCTTGCATGCTCCTCACGAACCTTCAACTGCTATATCAAAAACACATTAATACATTAATAATTTAACACTCCAACAATGCATTGCTCAACATATTCCATAAGTCATAACATGCCCCTCAGTTGAAAAAGCAAGTGACCTCAGTTGATAAAATAATAAACATGGATAGCCAATGACATGTTTCATCATTGAACGAAAAAAAAATAAGCATGTTCCATGTAAAAACACATGCATGGAAATGTTCATGGAGTCATTAAATTATTAAGATTAACCATGCGATGTTTGACATAGTCTAGGGTCCATGAGTATGAAAAGAACAAAACCCTCTTGCTACAAACTTTCCTTGATTTTGACATGAATTTCTTGAACCTAATTTGGACCCTCAATCTAGTGCTTTCCTCTCGGGATATACCCTCAGGAAATGTACCCTAGCAGAATGTACCCTGTCTGGATGTACCCTGATGTACCCTGTCTGGATGTACCTTGGTGTACCCTGAGAAGTGTACCCTGACAGGATGTACCTTGAGAAGTGCCGCATCGTGTGGCACCATGCTGCCTTGAAACAGTAAGAAAAACTGCAAGTTATATTAAATATAAGAGGAGAGAACTAGAGTGAAAACTCCAAGAAAGAGTGTAGTGGTAAAAGTACTTCCCTTGTAAGTAGGAGGTTGTGGGTTCAAATCCTCCTACCTTAGGGAATCTAAACCTCTCTATTGCCACTCAAAAATTAAAAATTGCCTTGCACGTAGCCAACGGCTGCCAATGGTTGCCAAGGGAGCCTTGGGTGCCAATGTTGCCAATGTATTGCCTAAGTTATTGCCTAAGTTCTTTGCCTTAGTCGACGCGAAGGAGTAAACGTAGGTGTAAACGTAGGAGCAAATGTAGGAGCAAACATAGGTTCTGGTTCTGGAACAAGAACAGAAACAGAAACGGGAACCAAAACCAGAGACGGAGATGGAGACGGAATCGGAATCGGAATCGCGACAACAGAACCCTCCATATTGACGCGTGCAGAGCTCTGATACCACTATTGTCAGGATCTTGCTCACACGCAAACAGAGGTTATGAACGCAGAAAACACACAGAAGAATAGAGACAACAAGAGACGAGACTGGACGTAGTATTGGGTGCAATCTCCCCCCATGCACTCTATTTTGACTATCCACAGAGTGCATGTATTTATTGGAATTTTTTATTACGTCAAAAAGAGTGGTTACATGAGAGGGGCTTCGAAAAGCAAGCGTGAAACTAAAAGTTGGTAACTTTTACAGAAAGCCATTGCTTTCAATAACAGAAACTGCGGTCTACAACGACCCTTATTCTAACCATTACTTTTCTAACTGTTTCTAACAATAGAACCTTCTACAAGGGTTTATTGGTAAATAATACTTATTCGGATTATTGATATCCACCCTTTCACGCCTTGCACACTCCTCACGAACCTTCAGCTGCTATATCAAAAACATCAAAAACACATTAATACATTAATAATTTAACACTCCAACAATGCATTGCTCAACATATTCCATAAGGTATAACACATACTTACCTCGAGAATACACAGTATGCTTGATTAAGGTCTTCTTGAACATTTTGAAGAAGAGAGCGGTAGAGCGGAAATCCACAGGTAACACTTCTCATGATCAGCCATAGACAGAGGTAGATGAAGAGGAGGAGTCTAGGAGATGATAGGTGGGGGAAAATCAACGGAGAGAAACAGAGAGAAAAGCAAAGGAAGAAGCAAAAAGAAAAGCAAAAGAAGAAGCATACAAAAAGCAAAGGAAGAAACAGAGACAAAATCAAGAGAGGAAGAGGCAACGTGAATTTAGGAGGAAGAAGAAAGACAATGACAACGGGAGGAAGAAGAAGTCCGGGAGACTCAGAGAAGAGGAAGAAAGGGAAAAAAGAGCTGTTAAGGAGGAGAGACGCCGAAAGCAACAACAGCAACAAGGGGACCATTCCAAAAGCTCATCTAGTAAGATTCTAGTACTACATACTTTCCTGGCCTACGAACTCGTAGATAAGTGGAGAACTACAAAGGGAAGAGTGAAGTTACCACTAATCTGTTGCACAGATACTCTCTATCTGTGGATGTATAATAATGAAATAGTCAGACCGGAATTACTTGGTGATCTAGCCAAAGGATTGTCGTGGAGTGGAGTGGAGTGAAGCTCGAAGAGTTCCAAAATAAGTATAGTTCAATGATTCTGGAGAAAAATAAATGGTTTGCAGAAAGGGCTCAGATGTCAAAAGAAATCAATCGATTACGGACTGAAGTGGAATCTGCCAAAGCGGAGAATGCTGCTACAGAGAGTGTAGTTCAGGAAGAGATGATGGATGAGATAAATGACACTATTACTAAGAATAACACTTTGAAGGTAACAATTGAAGAAAAATAAAAAATCATAGCCATATTACAAGCAGAAGTTGGACAGACATAGAAATCTCAACATAGATTGAAGAAAATAAATAAGGAGTTAGCGGCAAAGCTGCAAAAGACAGAACAAGAGGTGTAGAGGTTAAAGGAGAAAGTCAAAGAGCAGAGTGGTGAAATGAAGTGGCAAAGTATATCAACCACAAAGGTGGAAGAAAGACTGGCAGTCCAAAACTCAAAATTTATGGTCTTGGAAGAAAAGCTCTAGAGTGTGTAGGAAAATTTGGATATGGTGACGGCACAAGTTGGAGGGATCCTAGAGCTAGAAAAGAAAGTCAATCAATGGAAGCAACATTGTGAAGATGCGAATATAGTTTTGGTGGATAAGGAAGTAGAGGTAGAGAGACTCAGAAAAGAAGCAACAATTTTGGAACTCACTAGTGAAACGAAGTTAGAGGAGATGACGAAGTGGAATATATAACCCAATTATTATATGTTACTTTAGCTTTTGACAAACTATTCGAGGGCATCAGCAGCTTATCCCTAAACTAGAAGCCTCTGTAGTTAGCTATAGAAGTTCTACTTAGCAGCTTTTAGATCCGAAGGAATTTTTTGAAGCAGAGATACTATTAGCAGAGGAAAATATTTGAGAAATGTTTAATTAATTGCAGTATGACATAGAGAGAGTTATGTTTCTAGAGATGTAGAACCAGGGTCATTACTT